>JAULBP010123309.1:0-17116 GCA_032355345.1 Lepetodrilus pustulosus | reverse complement strand
CACTTTATGCCAGGGACAATGACAGGGGGACACTACACTGGGGCCCGATGTGGGAGTACGTCTGGCAGCCTATTGTTCCCAGAGTAAGGGGAGAGGATCAAAAGAAAACAGCGGCCTATGAAGGTTGAGGTATTGCATTCAGGTACGTAATGATAGGGTGGACTCATGTGGGGGAGTGAATGATTCACGGTGTAATGTTGCAAGTTGTTTATGTTGAGAGAAACCACGGCAACTGGAGATGCCTTACAGTAAGACCAGCGAGACAAGACTGGTACAGATGAACCGAGGAAAAAAGTAACAAATCTTTGAAAAACAGTACTACCCGATAAATGATCACCGACTATATCGAACCCCTCATACTTGTTCTTGTGGGGATATTTAGCAAGTAATAATTACATAAAGTCTGTCTTAAGAAATATTTACAGAACCTAGATTAAAAAAATATATATATATATTTATTTAAGATTGAACATGTCGATATACATAATACTGATGCATTAAATAAATACATTATTTTATTTATATTTATGACAAAAAACATAATAATATGTACAATGGCAAACACATTTTGACAATAACTGGAATGAAATCAGATTTGGAAGATAATGTTTTCTTTTGATAATTCCCATGCTGATCAACTGGTTTGACTTCAGAGACTTGCCCTACAACATGTTGCTACTTTGATCCCAGCTGTGTGAGATCAGCCATCTCCTACAACACTGCCTGTTCACTTGGACCAAGACACTGGACATGACCAAACAGTTTTTGTTGTCAAGCCGACACTAATCTCTCGCTCAACACCGGGAGGCATTATCTGGTTTTCCCTCCACAGAGAAGCTGGATTAGCTATGGTCAATAAGTAGACGAAGGAATAAATCTCAAAGCTCCACCAACGTAGCCTGTAGGTTATACCTCAACTCTGGCATGCACTATGGGGTGGTATTGGCGCTAAAACCTGCAACATTCCTTATCACAGTGTTGGTGTTTATATGCATGCAGATGGAGATAGCACAGATGGCAGATCAGGTGGTACAGCTGGTTGCAGCACACCAGACTGCAAACTTGAAACCAGGGTTCTGTTACACACAATGATTGCAGCAGTACAATGCCAGACTGCTCCAAATTGAATATAGTTCTACTCAACTCTACATGCATCTATGGGAGGCATGACTCAATATATAGACGTAGCAACAAATCTTACAAACTCTCCGTTACTCATCTATATACCGAGTCATAACTCCCATAGATACCGAGTCATAACTTCCATAGATACGTGTAGAGGAAGTCAACTCGCGAGCATACCATGGAACTTGACTCTGATGGCCATAGCGTATCTTGTCCTGTGGTGTTTCATATTGGGAAGATTGCGTCATTGACTGGGATGCAGATGCAGTATGCCCAGTGTTCAGATGTTATCACCAGTGGATTTATCTTACCAGCCCCTGGTTCAAGGGTTTTACTGTTAACTGGTTAACACATGAGGTTTGGAAGATTAATCTTTCAGCACGAACAGATCACTGTGATATCAGTGAAATACTGTAGAAAAAAAAAAGGACAAATTTCAAAATGATTCACTATATATTTATGAGATTCCACTTATAACATGTGTTGTTTTAATACTATTTAAAGAAACAGCTAGGTACTCAATAATAATTATTGTAATTTTAAGGCAAAAGTCAGTTTGCCCAAAGCATTTGTCCATGTCAGAAAATTAAATTAACGTACAGTCTTGTTCCCATTATATAGAATAGATGGAAATTCTTGGTTAATTTCTAAACATAATTGCTATTACTGAAATTTAGATATTTAGAAAAATTGCATGACTCATCTTCAAATAAAGAGAATGCATCAAGTTTTAAGTTAACTTTAATCACAAAGCTAAAGTTTCATTATTCTTTACGTTTTTCAAATTAGAATTCTATTCTGTCCTTCGTGCTGCAATGTGATACGAGTATCTATTAGCAAATACGAATATTGATAATTTATTGATTTGTCTGAACCAGTGGAAATATGGTCAACCTCAATATGTAAAAACATTTTTTGATATCATAAATGAACTCAGAAAAACTGCAAAAATTACATGAACTTTGTTTTTGTGTCTATTGAAAGGTAATGCAATTAAAGTGGACAAGCTAAATCAGTTGTAGTAAGTCAAACACATTCGGATTCATTTTTGGAACCCCACCAGTTCCAGGTATATACAGCTACACCACAGCTTTGTCTACTATGGAACTGGCATCAGTCTGGTATCAACCATCAGCCAATGGCTTTAAACAAACATTATCTGATTACTGAAGGAAAAACCCATCACCAGACAGGAAGAAATCCCTCGGTAGCCCGCGGTCATTATGGCAAAGATTTTTATCCTAAATGAGAGTTTTCCTGAAACAAGACCTCCCATCTGACCACAGGGTCTTGGCGTCTATCAACAATCTCAGAGCAGAGTGTTCCCAATCTCGTCCAGACAACTAAACCGCTAGTGAAGCCCAGTGTACATGGTATTGTGAGTTTGTCTACAGACGGGAACAACTCTGATAATGATGGATTATTTGATAAAAGAATTAAATTAACTTCCTCATTGCTTTCGATGACCTGGTCAAAGGTCTTTGTTGCTGTGCTTGGTAGTAACAAACAGTCATGCAGAGCATGTGGGAAGAATAGAAAACACAGTACTCAAATGCACACTGATCAAATGCACACTGATCAAATGCACATTGATCAAATGCTCACTGGCTAAAGGAACACTGGTCAAAGGCACACTGGTCAAGTAATAAGGCCCATAAAACAGGTCAGGGCATGACCCCAATCAAATATAAATTCCTCCACTAAACAAAACACCCTAAGGTACAGCTGGATTAGTATGCTGCACATTGGTAGGAATTTCCATAGTTTCCCTTTTAGAAGTGTTATCATCATTTCCATATTCCAGACCTAAAATTTCAATAATCTTGATAATTAACAAACACACTTTCAAACTTAATATCAATTGATTAAACGACTTAAAGTAAAAAATATAATATGGCAATTTCTTGTAACTGACAAGAAACATATTCAACATGTTTAAATAGCTTTAATTACTAAAACAACCAATTGAACCAGGTTATAGTATGGTATATATTCTTTCTGAGAACACATAACTGTCAAGAATCATCTTGGCCATGCAAAATTCATTCATCGATATAAGTAATAACCATAAATAAATTGTTTATCAAAGCTTACTACTTAAATTTGTGTATTTCCTCAAAAGAATGTTTGAAGAATTTGCAATTGCTCCACTGTTTCCCGGATGTCAGTGTCCCAGTGATCTGTTTATGGCAATATCCACTAGTCATGACTAGCACGGAAAAACCAAGGACAATCACCAGAAATCAAGTATACAGACATTTACAACCCAATGTTACTGTTTTCCGCCAATATGGTGGCATGAAACCATGACCAGGATCAGATTTGAACTCTGACATGCAACCATTGTGATATGCATGTCACCAAGAATAATACATTTGACTGTCAAGCATATATTTTCCTTCCAGGAAAGACAAAATTATTTTCAAATTGACATTACATTCTCAGACATTTGCTTGTCAAGTCTAGACAGTAGTAGATAAGACTTTCTTAAGCTATTGCCAGATTCCTTAGACCACCAGATATTCAATTCTCATACCTATTGTTCTGTTAGCTTTGGTACAAAGCCAAGAATGCTGTAATCTATTCTCCACTGCTTAATGGAACTCCCTTTCTTCTAAACAGATCGGATACAAATATTTTTTTACAAGTGGAAGAGACGAACAAAACAGGTGCCTATGCTGTCAGCGAGTACTACTTCTTAGGTCAGGCTGCGTATAAATACAACAGTAGGATCCATTCAGTGCGGATATACATACACTGGAGAAAGCCATTCATCAGCACACAGTTATGTTCAGATCAATGTCAGTCATGAATTATCCATAATTTCGTGACAGGACAACTATGGCTATATAGTATGTGGCCATATGCTAACACGTGGCTAATGGTGTCGTACTTCGTGGCTAATGGTGTCTTGCTTCGTTCCATTGTATAACCACGTGGCCACGATGAAAGGTCCAAGGATTTGTCTCTAAGATATGCTTGCTAATACCATGTTGTTTTAGGCAATATATTTCAAGATCTTTAATGTACATTCTGTTGGGTCTTAGTTCCTTGTGGCAATCATTTACAAGGTCTGATTAAGAGATAATTGTGTTAATGGTGGGTAGAAGTGTTCAGGTGGAACTGTACTCGAAAGCAGCAATGTGTACATGGTGGGAGGATAACCTGGAACAAGTAAATGTTCCAGTAAGACCCACAAGACTGGTGAACATGAGCCGCTCTATACTGGTACAGAATCAATGACAATGCACAGAAATTGTACCATACATTACATACGCTGTATACCCACCAGCACTTGGTCACATGATCCAAAAGGTCTAAATACCATGATATGTCAGCCAATTTCTCTTCAGCCCAATTAAATATTATTAATAGAAGGTAATGTGCTTGCAGAGTCTTGGCTTCTAGCTGCTGTTACCAAAGCAGACAAAAATAGCAACAATTGTCCAGATATAGTTGGAGAGGTATTGGAGTTGATGTGGATGTCAAATAGGTCATATAAACTGCAGTCACAGTCTAAGATCTGTGATGACGGAGAAAGATTTGCATTTATATTAAACAATTTGCATTCATATTAAACACTAAAGCAGTTTAGTTATCAATGACCTGCTAAAAACAATGATTTTGGCATAAAGTGTCAAAATACACCTGTATATCTACATATGAACTATCCTTGTACATACAAGCCTTATTTTCAATGATGGTTATATAGTAAACTTTAAAATATGCTTTTAATAGTTAATGGTCTACATTGTATGCAGCATGGCACTTCTAGTCTGTCCTTGGACAGGGTTGAGCTAAAATGAGAAGGGTTGAGCTAGGCTTGGAAGAGTTGAACCACATCTCAGATATATACCATCCAGGAATTGTCATCAGTGAAGCAAAAGGAGACAGCACAGTGGACCCAGTCATTAACAATAAAATACATTGTAAAATAATGAGAACTAATACAATGCTGGAGAGAGATGTGTTGAAGGTCACAGATTTATTTATTATTCAGCCTTTTAGGTTTTTATCAGTCTGCACTATAGTAGGTATTGTTCGAAACGGGAACTCTCACTGGTCATAAATCACACATCACTGATTTAAAGTTCTGTAAATACACACACCACACTTCCTCAGATCTTTCTTAACAGTATCACAAACTAAAAATGTTCCCGAGATGTTTTACGACAGAGTAACCAAGGGAACAACATCTTCCGATATAGCTGGCATCAATGCTTGGAGGTATAGAGAGGGCATCACAAACTGTAGAGTACCTTTAAAGCATCACAATGTGTTTAATGAGGAACCAAAACAACACATTTTATTTGTAGTACATTAGCAAGCCACAGTTACACATGGAGATGAGTTGGGATCCTTTTACCTAGAGCGTGCATTATGTATGCTTCTTGGTTTATGTCTATCTTCAGGTTTTAGTAATAACTTTGTAGTTGTTGAGTTCCCTTCCCACAAAGACCAGACACCAAGATACCACAGAAGTACGGTGGAACTGGAAGACGACAATAGAATACCTCAGAACCCCTTCAAATCAGTCATAACTGAAAGAATTCTCCATATTCTCAGTAGGGGACCGCCGAGTATGAAATAACCGTTCACATAAGAATGATAGGTATGACACAAGCAAACAAATGATTTCTCAACGTCACTTGAAATACCTCTACCACACCTACTGGCTATGAACATGGCCGATTGTCAACTAATGTCAACACGATTACATTGACGGCGGTAATGAAAGAAGACATATTGAAATTTATTGACTACACACATGCTGACAAAGTCACACTGCCTTCCTGGAAATGTCACATGGCCTGGGGCTGTCAACAGAAGTGTGTCGCTTATTTATTAACTATTTATGAGTATTATATTACGATTGTGTTGCAAATGTCTTATCTGGATAACATTGGACATGTTGAAGGCAAAGTTATCCACGTTGTTTGGCGACAAGGATACGGTAGTCGGGTTTTTTTGAACATTGATTTTTATCTCCAGATAACTACGAGCATATACAGGTGTTAATGTTTATGATATATTTGTTAACTATTGTATTGAACCATTTACATTTAAATTGGTGTCCAATCAATCACCTCTTCTGCAAAATGAGAAACTTAACTTTACTGGAATCCCAATGAATCGTTGAAAATCTCCTATTGAACTCTATCCAGTTATGTGTCTAATCTCAGAAAGAAAAAAAATGTAAATTCATTTCTGTGACAACTTTATAGACTATATATACCGACATGATCGTCAAAAATAGTATTGTATAATTGATTGACTTCCAATTCAATAAAAATTGCTAAAATAATTATTTACATTGTTTTAAATTGAACAGACCTTAATTAATGATATGATAGAAGTTCTCAGACAAGAATGACCATGAAATTGGAAGTCTACAAGCCATATGTCCATCCAGTAGTTAAGTCCCATTCCCTGACTCCTGGGGGCTAATAACGTCAACTGACCTGGAAGCTAACATAAAGGTGCCTCTAATAGCCTACCATGTCTACATCACTGCTGCTCTATCACAGTTTATCAGCATCCTGTTAAGACAAGACTGTAACTGATGATCAGCAGGGAAGCCGTTGATCACTTGCCTTCAGGGAATCAAAATCCACATCAAACAAATTATACATTGTCTATCTATCTCAAAGTGATTTCTTCACAGAGGACAGCCTGCAGCTTTGAAAACATTGGAGACTTTGATAAAGATGGATGAGCAAGGAGACAGTTACACAATTATAAATAGCTTGGTTATTTTACCAAGTTTACTGTATTAATAATTAAATGCAAGCAGTTTATAACACCTCCTTCCAGCCGTCCAATCCAATTTGTTTATTATTTATTTTTTATTTTTGAATTGTGGATTAGAATTATTTTTATTTCAACATATTTTATTGACAAAAGTTCAAAAGGATTGGACAGAAGCGATTACAATCACTTTCAAGATTCTTTCATTTAATTAACTAGGTTATATTCCAAGATAATTTAAATTATGTTAGCTATCAATCATTTATGGTGTGAAAAAACCCCAGAAGGGAAAGGAATCCTTGAAGTTGAAGGCATCAGACATTGAAGATAGAGTGGTCTGATGACTCTCCAGCAAGAACAGACTTCAACAGTGTCATCTGATCTAGTCACTGGAGAACACTGAGAGGTTTTCCTGTTAATTAACCACCTCTAGGCCTCTCTGGTGATGCAATAGGTTATCATCCACTATCATGCCCAATTAGCATTCACCCTAAGGTTTAATTATGTCTTCTAGCAAAGAAGAATAGATAGTAGGAGCTAAGACATTGACCTGGATGATTGTGGAGTTACTTCATTCTGTATTTCGTATTACCTGCCATGTAATGTCATGCATGAGCAGAACTGTCAGTGGGCTAATGGGTGTTCAAGGCTGCTTTACTTTGGTGTATAAAACAGAGATGAGCCAATATCTATAATGCAGAATGCGTGCACTAGAAATTTAAAAAATCTTTCGATAGAGCAACCAAATAACTTCATGTTGAAAGATGCACATCAGGGTATCCTTTCAGGAAACTCTCTTATCTACTAAGAGACTGGTAGCACTCTCTTAGCAGTGTTATTAGCTATCGGCAAAGTGACCTACCAGTCTCTTGGTGGATGAGAGAGCTTCTTGAAAGGATACCCTGGTTACCAAATATATGTATTTAGTCCACAAATGGCTCTGCTCATGCAAGGTCTTGCACAGCAAGCAATGTGAAAACACCAGATGGTGTTGGTATTGCTTACTTGTCAAAAGCAGCTTATCCTAACAGTTATGGTCAATGTTGGTAGCATACTATAGTGCAATGCAATCTGCTTGTCAACAAAGCTATGGCTTTTCAGACACCACTTAGTCATTCTACATTTGATAAAATGTCTATACAAAAATGACAACAACACAAGAGAATTCCAACACTTTAAAACTTTAAGCACAATCAGCTTGGATAGGTATGGGGAGTATTAAGTCATTGAGAATGTTAAATCCTAAACTAATATAACATATACAGCAGTCTTAACACATTTGTATGAAGGTAAACAATAACAAAGAATATGCTTAGCATGCTAAAAACCATTTGCATGAATGTCATAAAGAATACATTAACTCTCTCCATGCCATAGGCAACCAGAGATGCCATAAACAGCAGTGCCTGCAATCAATCCAGCATGTAGAGGGTTAAACCTTTTCCAAACTGGCACGAAAAGTTACAGAACAGAAGAATGTCCAAATTTCATAATGGCCTCCAAAACTCACGAGCAGTAAGCTGAGAACTGTCACATATATTCACAAGCACCATTTGACTTCCTTCAACATATCCCACGGGACCCCAAAACTGGACCTGGGGAGCTACTATGACAGCTATGATCAATACGACTAGAGATTTAGCAATCGCTGGGACCCCATGTTGCAACACACGACTTAAAGAGCAACATCAGATGCCAATGCTTCCTGGATCGATCCAGCATTGGGTGATGTGTCTCCACAAACAGTCTTCTCTCCCCATACAATACGCGATATTGACCGATAAGTTAGTCTTTTTACAGCAGGCGGTTTGACTGCCTCCAGATCCATGGCCGTGATTACCAATAACAATATACTGCTGGTCGGTGCTATGGGCAGAGGGTGTAATCAAACAGAGGAACTCTTTTGTTATTCAAGAGCTGACGAATGGATTCTTTTGAGCATCGATCAAAACTCAATTCATGATGGATAGCGTATTTATTATCGGGCATTTTGCCTTAATATTTCATTAAGCAATTACACTGGAGTATATTAATGTGTCACGAGTCGATGATGTTTTGCAACTGAAAACCAGCTTGACATTCTTTTGGACTTAGCCAATATATTCTTCATTATTTTGAATCTGATGAGTATGTTGTATACACATATCTCTCTTTGTGTAGTACTGATAGTGCATCATATATGAATATTTGACAAACACAATTCTATCGACCATTTCGATACTAACAATAGGAACCAGGAATCTAGTCTGCTACTAGCCTTATTCTTCCCACAGCTAATCATAGCGTATTGCTCTTCAACAGCTTCTATGATAAATAATACCATTACAGATCAGTGTGATTGATGTACAAATTATTTACGTTAACCTTCAGAGACAAATTCAGTCTACCAGGCATCTAGAAATAACATTTCGTATTCCTTTCCGCAATGAATTATGTATTGCAAAAATATGTCCCGCTATGTTCGTTCCTGTCTAGACCGGTAGATCATAGAAATCGATATATTTTAATACCGTTATGTGTGCATCAAGTACAAATAATGAATCAATATATTGCAATGCTGAAATACATACAGTACTATCATTGTCATTCTGACTTTTCAATATTGTGTATATATCATTTGAGCCTGCTATACATGTTTCTGACTTTTCTACATAGGATACACAACATATAAGATTTGGCTGTATAAACTACACTATCTCAAGATTTAGATCATACTTCAGTGAGAATATATTACCCCAATTTGAGATTCTATTACAGAAAGAGTATAATATCCTCTAGATTTAGATCCTATTGCAGACAGAATATATATTACCTTATTACATGTACTTATATTTTATTGGCTTGCATGAAGAGAAAATATCAGATCAAATGGTGTGTGAGAAGACATACCAGTCTAGAGCATTGACACATATTCACCTGTTCAGCAATGACACTAGATAACATAGGCAAGAGACAGAGGTGCCGACAATCGGTGAATATACATTAACCCTGTGACCAGTGGGGGAAGGTCTATGAGCTTCATGATGACCTAGACATTGTAGAGAGGTCATCAGGTTTGCCTTTCATTAAAGGATCATATTGTACATAATTATGTAGGATGAGTGTAAACCCAGGCATACACTACCTATATATGCTATAGTAAAAACAGTCTATAGCATGAAATGACGCAAACTGCATGGTTTACCATCCAACACAGGCCAGAGGATTTACAGAGGATATTGTCCAAGAAATGGAACACACACACAAATCAGATAAATATCTATGTGGTTGTGGTGTTAATCTCATAATCTACAATATTAAGTATATCATCAAATCTAAGATAATCCTAGTACATAACCAATTATCTGAGAACAAATGCTACAGGTATTCATATTGTTGTGTTGACCACAAGCAGCACACCTCCAGCAAATTCAGAGCCCTGTCAAATGCTTGTTGTTCCACCTGCAAATACACCTCATGTTTACACCTGCAATCTCCATTAAGATCTCTCCCCCTTGGGGATTAGCACACCCTAAAGCTTACAGTTGCTTTAGGTGTGTATCAAAGACATTGAAGACCATCTCACGGTGGGTCCGAATCCTAGGACATGATTACTGACACAGAGCGAGCCTCTAGCAGAGAACAGGCTTCTGAATGACTACAAGGGAGTGGATTTACTGCCGGGGATAATGAAGTCGTTAACGCAATATTGACCTCCGCTTCATGAAAGATGTCAAGGCAACTCATGCAGGAAAAAACCAGCTGTAATCGTGGTAATACTGCATAGAATTGAGTCGGGTTCTGTCAAGCTTAATGTCAGAGACCATTCAGACGTTCTACTCAATTCCAAACCTGCCTAGCTAATTTCCAATCTAAATATCCATTGATCATGATGATTCGGGTAGGCTAGTCTGGATTTGCTATCCTAAAGGCATAACTGGTTAGGGACCTGGAAAACATCCAAGACAGTATTGCAAAGATAACGCTTGAAGATTGTATTAGGAATAATTCTATATATCTGGATCATGTGATGATTTAATTACAATAATAACAAAAAACATAATTGCAATGATAACAAATGTACAACACTGACTCATTTGACATGATCTATATACCATACACTTTAGCATTGTCAATTCCTCCCTCTGATAAATCCTACTGTTCTGGCTAACTGACAACCATTTGACAGATTACACAACGGCCTGTCTAAATGTCAGATCACCAGCTGCACTGATATATATTCATCATTGGTCATAATATCCTATTTACATATTAAACCATTGCTCAAAGAATCACATTACTTTAAACATTTAAATAATCTCTGCATTGTCAACAATAAATGTGATCGAAAAAAAAACTACACAAGTATTACATTATTTAAAAGATATATTCAAGGAGTATTATGAAAAGACACCTCAATGTGAACAGTTCAGTATGTGCAAAAATATTAATCTCAAAAATATTTATTCATGTAAATAAAAAATGTCATGGTTTGATGTCATGGACCCCCAACTTCAGCGTTATATCTAGGGGACACTGTAACAAAAATTCCACCAGATGAATAGGTACTTTATTATATAGATCCTTCCATACAGTAATAGAAACTGAGCTGCATTACAATACACTACAGTGGACCCCTGTTTATCCGGACTTCGGATAACCGGTTCCCTCGGTATCCGCACGGTTTTTACTGGGAACCATATATCAGTCTACCTATGTAAAAATACTCAGACATCTGGAAATTCAGTTATTTGCACGATTTTACCAGGAATGCAACCGATAAATGGAGGTTGACTACTACCATAGCATGCATAGTGGACACATATACTAGTATACTATAGTTGGTATACTATATACCATAGTTATTGCTGCAGGTGCGGTACACAGTGTACTAAGTCAGGGAGGAATGGGGAGAGGTAACATTGAGATACCCTCCAGCTGGGATTTCTCATTAGAACCGTGTTCAGCCCGATTGATTCCTTGTACAAATATCTTGGTAATCTACATGGTGTTATTGGGGGAAGGGTGACAGTATTGTACACCTAGAGTACAGAAATATGTATGTATACAGACAGCTGGATGGCCAAGGCATTGATCAACAGAGTAATAATTCCCAAGAGAACTGATCAATATATAGAATGGTTACCAAATATTATCAAAAGGTATCTACCTCACAAAGCAAACACTTGATACATAATAAAAATAATAAAACTATCGCAAATTGCTGGTACCCGGTAATTACTATCTGAATACCAAACATATTTATACCTGTATTTAATATCAAATTGGTAATTTAACCTCTTCCATGTCAGAGGCAACAAGAAATGCCCAGCATACATTGGCAATGACATAATCCATGATGAAGGTTAACAAGGATTAGACTGCTGCGACTTCCTTCCTGGAGATTTAGGTCTCATTCCACCACAGAATGATAGAAACGCTACCACCAGAGTCGCAACTCAATATGTATACATGTATTGGACTATTGATTTGTATAACGTTACAATTATTCTATGGAAAGCAATATCGGAGTTCCGACCTCTGTAGAAAGGGTCTCAGATTGAAGCCCACTGCCCTGTATATTGGATGGAACAGCGATGTCATGGTCGCCTTGCCGGTTGTGTACCAACATCCCCCACTGCTACCTGACAGGTGTACTGGACCCACAGTAAGCTGATTTCCTCTTCCACACCAACAGATCTCACACCGCAAGAAATAACGCTGCCGGCCGATACAAGAGTATGGGAGAGGGACATCGGCCATCGTAGTCCAGTGTCTTCTTTGTCTGATCTCAGCAGGAGGGGAGGCTTACAAACCATCTTTTAGTGGTCACTTCAGGGCCATTGTGTGTACCGTTATAACTAGCTGTCTTCATGGGGGCAAGTTGTTTGATATGACCTTCAGGTCATGGGCAAGGAAAATTAGTCAGGTCATCATGAAAGAGTGGATCTGAACTATGCAACAACAATACTTGACAAATAGTGAGTGAGTTGAAGTCCAGCTGATGGTCAGTGTGTCCATATTCTAATAGGTGATGCAGCTATTGTAGGAGAAAAGCCCAGTGGTTATGGTAGGAGAATAACACAGTATAGTGTTATGGAAAACCCCACAGTCGGATTTTTGTGTGCAGGAGGCAAGGCTGATGCTGTAAGATTCAACATTTCAAAATTTCCTCCATAACAGAGAATACTTAACCACGTTAACAGCTCCCGTGTATTATCATGGATCCCAATTTCAGCGGTATATCAAGGGGACACTGTACCACTGTATGATGTACTACTGCATTTAAGGCATATCTTATTATAAACAGTACTAAATACTCCGAACACTATTTTTTTTAGATACAAATGCTGACGATGATTTCTTTTCATTTCGCTTTCAGCTAAAAGCTTTGAAGTATACTTGCTGTGTTGAAAACCAAAGCTATTCAGATTCGATTTGATCTCTCTTTTTTTTTAAATCAAACTTATTCGCTTTTGATTTGATCTTCTTTTAAATCAAAGATATTCTGTTGTGTTTTGATCTTTCTTAAAATAGACGTTACGGCTGTTCACTGCAATACTGTGGGGACTGGTGTAACACTGGAGACTGTGGTGACTGGTGACTGGAGACTGGTGTAACACCCACAGCTCAACTCTCTCACAGTGATGGCTGCAAGACCTGCCTGGCTGATCACACATAAAACATGTCAAAAGTTGATGCCCATTAAACTGCATCGAACATTCTGTGACCTTCCACGACCTTCTCCCAATGGAAACTTTAATAACTACCATTTAGCTTAGAGGAGGGTTTTCTATTTAGGTTCACATTCATATATGCAAGCCTCAGTTTAAGTGCTGCGGGCACAACTGGAGGGTTGTGAATGTTTAAATAGATCGCCAACACTGGGGCTTGAACATGACAAAATCTATTAAAAGGCATATTATGAAAGATGTATTAGTCTTTATACTTGAGGAAATTAACATCTTCGACATAAATGTCAACGTGTTCTACTTGAAACTAGTATTTCATTAAATGATTTTTCGTGTTAAATATACATACAACAGGAGAATTAAAGTAATTTTAATCATTGGAAATCCTGGAAATCATAATTGTGAGAATAAAGCATGTTTACTTATCTCTGAATAATTACATTTAGGAAAGTATTTCAATTTCTGATGACCATAATTTTGAAAAGTAAAACCACAAAAATATACAACTGTGGATTGAGAAGAAAGAAACTTGAATATAAACTCTTGTTAAAACTAAACATAAATACCAAAGATGTCAATAAAACAGTAATGGCAATTTTTCTAGCATGGAGAGTGTTAAAGGTTTTGGTTATTAGCAACAACAAAAAAGACTGCTGGACCCGACACAACATCTCTTAAATATGAATGTCAATAATCATCCGGTAGTTACCTGTCTCACAGTAGCTAGTGTTTTAGTTACAAGCCTCAGAGATAGTAAGGATTGTGTGTCAGGTAATGCAACAAATAATTGCCCACCTGTCATTCTGCACAGCAATATCTGCAATTAACATCCCTATTTCACCTGTAATTAACCTTGTGGTTACCTGTAATTAACCCCATGCCTGCCGACTGATTGCATGTGGATGCATCTGTACAGTGAAAGAAAGCATATTGCATCACAGTGACAATTGGGTCCTGTTTCCCATTTGTAGCATTGGGTATTGGGTTACCAGGGATAAGGCATAGCAAGGGAATAGGATAGGATCTACATGCAACTGGTACACTGCATGACAAAACAATAATTGATGCTTGCTTTCATCTATAGGAAACACAATCCATCATTGACTTTTGACCATTGCCACAAATACCAACTGACTGCCAGGAAACCTGCTAATGCATATTTCACATTAGTAGACCACAGCACAATGATAATGTGAGAAGCAAGTATTAAATACCTCATCCCCTTAGGGATTGACATGCCCCAGGGACTAACCCCAGGGACATATCTACTTTATATACTCTCTCACTGTATCCCGATGTATGTATTCTCTGTTCTGCCACTGTCCTTTGAAACGTGACGACCTACTTGGTCATGCTTTCCTGACTACAAGTACCCCCTTAATCAATTATTCCTCAAACACACGGAGGCAGCATTAACCTTATATACAATGTCCCACTCACCACCATTGTATAGTGCATTCACAAAAATCTTTACCTTTGATACATTAATCTTGTCATATGTTGATTGAAAACAAATGAGATTGCTGCTTCGGATTAACTTGATTAATATATAACTTGAATAGCAAACACAGAGGAGAAATAGGTGGTATTGGAGTAGTTACCTAAGTAGTGCTAGGTATAGGAAATGAGATTCACAGCTTTATAAATGAAGTCTGTTGGGACTCGTAGAGATCAGCTGTTATAGTTGTAGGCCTCAGCATGATAGTTTACAGTGTGCTTCTTCCATATGTTAAATAAATCAACCCATTCAGAGCCTCTTTAGAATAAATATGAGAGATCAATTTGAAACACAATATACACGTACATTATTGTAAACTCACATCCTATGAAATTTTATTTGCTTTTGCTCATTTATTTCCCCCTAAAAGAAAAGTTAGATTTCAATATGTGTACTGAGATGTATAAAAAAACAAACATTATCAAGTTTATGTGAATTTTTTGTTTTGTTTTAATATTACACCTGTCACGTTGTGATATTCTGAAAATGTCCAACTATGTTGCTTGTCAAGCATATAGAACTTTTTTATTTGACAGAAAACATTATCATGGTTGGGATAATAAATGTGGCCCTACAGCCAACCACTCAAATATGTGTGGCATATGATTGTAGATCATATCGCATTATGTTACAATTGCTATAAAACCCAATCAGCTGAAAATATGCAATCAGTGTCACTGTATTTGACAAATATTGGACAAATACCATCATGTGATTTACAACATTATGCCTTAATTGAAATCTGATTTGATTTATGATGATTAACTTTTTAAAGTATGTTTTATTTGGCAGCAACATGCTACGTACCCATTAAATTAGATTAATACTTTCAGACCCAAAACAACAAGTGAGTGAGTGATTATGGAGTTTAACGTCGCTACGGGAACAAAACAACAAGTAATCTATTGGATCTAAGCTGACAATACACTTAATCTACATGGCATACATGTGACATCATCAACATCAGTACATCCATCGTTCACCAAAGCAATGAATTGAAAACAAACATATAACCAGTAGTGTTCTGAATATGATTAAAATAAAATCATGACGTAATGTGCAAGACGACGGCTTTGAAGTATTGAGATATCAAACATAAATGCCTGGCACAATTCATATTCATGAGGTATAAGTTTTCCAAGAAAATATCTGGGGTTGGTGAGATGGGAGTGATAGGGATAGGTAAGGCAAACTTCCTACAGTCTCTCACAAACACCTGTAATTGTGTATACTGTATGGGGGACCATCAGAGAACATTTCGTACATAAAATATTCCCTTTACAAATGCTAACTCATACAGTTGCACATGTTTAAGTGGATTGAACTTTCCATTACAGTATTGACACAATATATGAAGCGTATTCAACTGTCAAGTTTATTGAAAAGCAATGCAGCAGGGCTTCTCTATTCACCTCCTGTATCATGGATATGGCGGGGTGGTGGGTGGGGGAGAGGGGTTGGTGGAGATGAGAGAGAAAGGAGACCTCTCCATGAAGTCGTTCAAGTGTTGCTGGCTGAGTCAGTCAGTAGCAATGTTATTCAATTTGAATACGGAACCAGTGGGACACCGGTCCCCTTTTCGCTTCACAGACCGGCAACAACACAGGTCCAGCATTGCATGGATCACAGACCGGCAACAACACAGGTCCAGCATTGCATGGATCAAAGACCGGCAACAACACAGGTCCAGCATTGCATGGATCTGGAGGTGGAAGATCTACAGCAGTCTGCTGTCTGTTGAGGACCTAACACTAGGCTAGCAGACTCCAAACACTAGGCTAGCAGACTCCTAGTCCAGAAATCCAGACGTCTATCGCTCCATATGCATTACTCTATATCAACGTCTAGACGCCATTTTTCATAAATATTGGCGCATCTTTTACCATAGTAAATAGAGCACAAGTGCGGCGTTGTGTACGGCGTTCGCTCCTTACGGAAAACCATGCAAGTAACGATCATTTTGAAAGTACTTGCGTGTAGCCACAGTATTCCGCTTACATTATCTTCATATTTGCTTGTTCACTTCCCATTCTAAATCCTCTAATGTACGTTTTTAAAAAACATAAACATCGTC
>JAULBP010123198.1:0-17119 GCA_032355345.1 Lepetodrilus pustulosus | reverse complement strand
GTTTACTGCAACATTCAGCGCTACGGATGTTGCGGGTTTCCTCCTGCCCTAAACTGACAAGTCGTGATGTTAGTGAAGGATTCTAGAAAGCGACTATAAACCCCATTACAACAAAAAAAATATATAAAAAAGTCCTAAATTAACTGTTTGCTCAAGTTTCCCCTAGGTGTGTGTCAGGGGTACCACAGAAAAGTAGGATATTGGAAAGTAATTAAGTACCCCTGGGGTGTGAGGATGCGCTATTGTATGCAACATTACATACTGTATATATCACACTTATAGATATAGGTATAGAAGCATATATTCTATATAATTATATATACATATTATGCGATTTCACAATTTTTATCATGTTTATGGACCATTAAGTTGGTCATCTGTTGAGGTTGCTATGTTCAACTTGCCATGCATGTTCATCTGTGAGCTGAATTTCTATCGGAGGCAAAATGTTTGTATTATAGCTGCAATTCTCATTCACCAGGGTATCCTTCCACAAAGCTCTCTCATCCGCTAAGAGACCATAGTGCTCTTTACAGTGCATTAGCTGTTGGCAAAGAGAGCGCTATGGTTTCTTAGTGGATAAGAGAGCTTCGTGAAAGGATACCCAGGACCACAAGCTATTATGAATTTATGTTATGTAAAAGTATGGTGTCCCCTTGATATAAGACCCTTCGATGCACCGCGGATTTGGATATATCGAGGGGACACTGTACCATGTTGACGAGCAATCTGCTTTGAAGCAAATACCATGTCTTGAAATCTCGCTTGAAATGCTGTATTTATTTGACATATTAAGCGCATTAGGTCCCTGAGTAGTAGTAAAATTGAGCTGTTTATTACTAGAGGTGTTTAATTGGAATTCTTTGTCATGTATGGGTGAACTATTCCTACTGTGACATAAACCACTACTTCAATTAATCGATCGATCAAAGTGGAATTGGAGATCCTTATACTCGGACCCATTAGAATTTACTAGTCGGATGTTTAAATTTGACTACAATTACGATGTCCAGCAGCAAGTTAATTTACTGATTCAACAGAATATATTTATCTTTTCTGTACTAATAGTACATGAACAATTTTTCAATTTCTCTATTGGGCAGGTGGTAGCACAGTGGTAGAGTGTTTGGACTTCGGAGCCAAAGGCCCCGAGTTGAAATCCTGCCCTGGGGAGCCCTGCATCAATGTTCGCAGAAGTTACTTTTCTGACGCGATATTGATAGGATGCACTGAGTGACAACACAGATATTATCTATGGTCTGTCAGTACCGGCCACCGCTCGCATGTTTACTGCAACATTCATTTCTACGGATGTTGCAGGTTTCCTTCTGCCCTAAACTCACAAGTCGTGATATTAGTGAAAGATTCTAGCAAGCAACTCTAAACCCCAATCAATACAAAAGAAAGAAAAAGAATAATTTTTGTATTATTAGTATTTAAGAAAATAGATTATTAAAAGGGAGGCTGCATGTTGAAGAAATGCACTTGATAAGTCCTGTACAATGACCTGAACTTTAACCACCCAATTTCTTGGCCAGTTTCCAGGATGTTGGTACATACTTGTACAGCAATAGCTAATACTCCAATCTAGGCTAATGGCTATTTATACAATTTATTTATACAACTATTTAGACAACATTTAAATATTGGTTTGATCTATTGCATTAGCACAGTGCCCTGTATGATGTATAATGTATGAGAGGTGATCAATGATTAAAACAAAAATTCACAGGGTACTTGGTGGGTTATTCATATTATAATGAAAAGAATACCTGTACCATCGGTTATGGAATTATATATGCGGTAAAAGAATAGTTTTCTTTAATAGCTATGTGTAAGATCATATTTTGTGTAAAAGAAAAAAAATATTTAAAAGGAAAAAAATTGAGAAAAATATGTTTATCTTTGTAAAATTTAATTACTTTTGGCTGTTCGAATTATTATCGTCGCAAATGGGTGAAAGATTCCTGCAGCGACGTTAAACTCCATATTCACTCACTCACTGTTCGAATTAATAGGTGAATTACAGTACTGTGTAGAACGGTGTTCAACTATCCTCTTGCCTGATACTGATTTTAACACATTTCCTATCAACATATTTCAAAGTATGATTGATATTATTCATCTATTTCCCTGTCTCTTATTTCACTTTTCTCATTCTTGACTTATCTCCTCCATTTTCTTTTGGTTCTATTTGTAAGAACAAATATTAACTTGTTGCACATTGTAAGTTTGTATCACTATAATAGAATTGTCCACCCATTTTCTGCTTGTATAGAAATGGGATGGTTTTGCAAACAATAGTTTTGTTGAAGTTCGGGTAATGGTGAAAGTACCATACAGCATTATTAGCCGAACAATGTAAAAATAAAAAATTGCCCCCCACCTCGTATATTTACATGTGATATTCTGATTTCTATGTTTTCTGTTGCTTTTATTAGTGATGATCAAAAATGTTGGGAACTTGTTTTAGTATACTGGATTAGCAAATAATGTCATGGTTTAAATGGTTGACTAACATTCATTTATATTCTTTGGGTTTTCTTTTGTATTCAATTTGCTATTTCATATATGTTGTTGTTGGTGTTCATTGAGGACTGAATGATTTTTGCTTGTGTCTAGAATAACATATTTATTTAATGCAGAAAGTAATTATTTTGGAAAAAAATACCAAATTTATGCAAATTTGAGAATGACAATCAATCGTTTCTGCAAATTAATTCTTCCCACCACTTTTGGAAATAAAAAAAAAATGTAGCTTTTAAAAAAAATTGTATTACGACCTTGAAGATATCTTACAAGCTGAAAAGTGATTTCTTGAGGTTGAGAGCGAAACTATTCAAAAATATATTGTATGTATCTGGAGAAAAAAAGACCAATTTAATGTGGAATTGTCTGCTTACTGACATTGTATTCTGACATTGTTTGACACTTCCTTCCAAGCAAGCTCAAACATGGATCCTTGGTATTACGGTAGATGTAAACCTTTTGGACAGAAGTGTCGTCACCTATGGGTGAAATATACCCGCTGAGACATAAAGCACTAATTCATTAATTTGGACAGAAGTATACATTGAATACAGTAATGCATATCCTTTTTCTTATTACATGTACATGTACTTAGTTTTTTCATGAACATTATTAATTCAGTTATAGAGCCTTTAAACCATAATTTAAGCTGAGGTTAAATTTTGCTTTATTGTAATTGCAAATTTGTACCTAAATGATCTTCACATTGGTATTGAAATTGCTGTAGATAAATTGTATTGTTGCTAAATTGTATGTGGATTCTAAAAGTATACAATGTATCATATGCAAACATCAGTTGTGAGCTTTAAACCTTGTTAGAACAGTATTCATTGGGGAAATGAAACACTTTCCCTCTTTTCTTTTTTTTTAAATTTCACCTACTTACTTTACTATTTTCTAATTATGCTGCTCAGAATTTCACAAATGAGTAGATCCTGTACTTGCATGAACAAAAGATGTAACAAATATATTGAAATTTCATTTATGGATAAGATTCCCATTATTAAACTTGCTATTTTTATTGGTCAAATTTGACCCACTTATGTAAACCAAATGTACAACAAAAAAAACTAAACAAATGACTGTTTTTATGAAACACTTTTTCTTTGTAATAAGAAGTTGAAAGATCTCTTTCTGTTTCAGATCTGTTGATAATGGCATTGTTTGGCTGGGCCATAATGCCACCTTTAGTTACTAATTAACAATTATGGTTGATTGAATGAGCTGCACTGTGCACATTGTTGATATTGTAAATGATTATATCTTGAGAAGTTGGAACTGAGTAAAACATGTTGACAAAATCTTGTTGTGTTTGTGCTGTGTGTAAAAAAGATGGTGTTACTATTTTCCCCAGCATCTGGAACTACTACAGATGGAGAATAAATGTTTCTGATTTAATTATCAGTTTCCACTCTTGGTCAAAGGTCACCAGTTTGGTGCAGTCTGGAATTTGACCACTACCAGTTTACTCCCCATGGAGTTGATAAATTTGTATGTGTGCACACTGATCCATTGCTTTGGGATTTATTTTTAGCGTTCTCTGGAGAGCAGCACGTGTTGCTGTATTGTTTCTCAAAGCTCTTTTGTCTACTACGAGCAGTGTTCGAAACTTTAGTGTTACGGCCACTGGCCAACCGGGCCAGTAACTTCTACTGGCCCTGTTCAAAATCAGTTGGCCCAGAAGCCAACTTAATGTCATTATCACTTAATATTTTGCTGGCCTGAAGTACAAAACTGCTGTCCTGAAGTTAAACTCACTGGCCTGGGGCCTCCGGACCAGCGGTAATATCGAACACTGACTACGAGACCATAAGCACTCTCGTAAAATTCTCTAATACACGGTGCTCGTGCACTATGGTCTCGTAGTGGATAACCTAGAGCTTTGAGAAATGATACCCTGGCTAATAATGTTGTAGTGCCCACATTACCAGCAAGAATGAAAATAATGCTATAAGAACATTTTAATACATTTTAATATTCAATAATAATCTGTAAATAAAGCTATGATCACAACCTTGTTGAAACAATGTCAATGAGCAGTTGTGAAAGATCGTTGGTATAAGCAAATAATATATTACTAGTATCTATGATATAATGGACATTGTATAAATTACTGATCACAAATATTCCACAGTTTGTCTAATTTCACCGTTTGTAAACTGGGATAACTATTGAGTCTAATTACGTGATTGTCATTCGATGCGATACTGGAAATAGTATATTCAGAAATATCGCCTACCGCCACAACAAATAGTTCTACATCACGTGACTGCAGTTTATGTGCTTCTTTGATGACCTTGAAGGGAGCCACTGTTTTTTCGTCGAGGAAGATAACTGCGACTTTCCTCCTATCGTCACTCTCGCCCTTATTGCCAAATTTTCCTTTCCGCAGTTTTCTCAGCAGTCGATGCATTTTGGCTTCTTTCTTTTCCACGACCGTATGGATTTTCTGTTTGAAGGCATTGAGATTCAGGAAAGATAACTCTTCCTCGGCAGGACATGGGTCGGTGAGAGATCCGACTCTAACTTGAGTGGCCTTAACCTTCAGTTTCTCGGCAAAGTTGGTAATCACAGATCTGAGAATTCTCCGGCTGGAAGGCATTTTTGAGGAAGATTCGAACACAAACATGAGATCCGTTGGGCTTATTTCACAGACAGCTTCCAAATCTTTAAAATTTGAAGAAATCCTCAGCCTGCAGGTTTCTTCAAGAAGCTGACTCTTCACAGAAGAAAGAGCATCAAATGAAGTAACACTAAACACGTAGGCCCCTTCTGGGTCGCTGGCTATGGCCTTCATCTCAGCATCATCGACACTGGGACCAACTCCGATCGCAAATACGGTTATCCCGGAGGCTTTGGCCTCCATTGCTTCTCGGGCAGTGAGTTCCGGTTCGTACGACAGCCCGTCGGTGAGTATGACGGCCATCTTGGTGACGCCCATTCTGGCAACGTTGGCTGCGAAGCCATTCCTGTGGACAAAGGACAGAGCGGATGCGGTGTTGGTTTTCCTGTCTCCCGTGTAGCGGACCTTCTTGGGATTGATGGCCTTCAGAAGTGCCTCCTGAGACATGTACTCGTCGAGACCGAAAACCGGAGTCACGTCCGTGCCGAAGGTCACCACTCCAACTCTGGTCTTGGTGGGCCCGATGTCGAACTCGCTTACCAGGTCTCGGACGAAGGGCAGGACCTTCTTGTTGAAGTGAGAGACCCAGAGGCTGCTGGACACGTCGAGGATGAAGTAGACGTCGGCGGGGATGCTGTGGCAGTTATCGATGGGGTGGGCCTGGTCTCCCTGGGGTCGCTCTGAAGACCTGGAGGTGGACTGCGCTGTGGAGGAAGATGGTTGGATTGTGGTCGTCGTTGGAGTTGTAGTTGGCTCAGTGGTAGGTGCTGGAGTTGTCGTTGAGGGTGTGGTGGTAGTAGTGGTGGTGGTTGTGGTGGTTGATGGGGTAGTGGTGGTTGTGGTGGTTGATGGGGTAGTGGTGGTTGTTGTGGTTGTGGTGGTTGATGGGGTAGTGGTGGTTGTTGTGGTTGTGGTTGTGGTGGTTGGGCTAGTGGTCGTGGTAGTGGTGGTGGAGGTTGTAGTTGTAGCCACAGTCGTAGATGTAGGTCTAGGTGTTGTAACGGTCGTCACAGGAACTTCGGTAGTCACCTGACATGTCTTGATTGCCAGTTCCCTCTTGACACTATCAAGAGCCTTGAAGTTCCCCACATGGAACATGAACTTCTCCTTGGGGCTGCTTGCCATGTCACGGAGCTCTTTATAGTCAACTCTGTACCCAACGCCGACGGCAAAGATCTGGATGCCGAGCTTCTTTGCCATCTTCACGGCGTTGCTGGTGTTCTTGGGGAAGTCGGACCCGCCGTCAGTGAGGACCACAGCTATGTGCACCACGCCATCGCGAGCTCCGTTCTCGCTTGAAAACATCTCCCTGGTTGCATAGTCGAGGGCACGATGGGTGTGCGTGTTCCCGCCTTTGAAAGGAGTCCGTCGGATCGCATCCGTGATGTCTTTCACCGTGTGGAACCTGTTCAGGTGAAACTGGTGGTAGTAGTCGTCGCCGAAGGTCACCATGCCGATGCGGGTCTGTTTCGCTGAGGGGCCGATGTCGAACATCCCGACGACGTCCTGTATGAAGGGGAGGACATGCATGGTGAAGTCGGGCTGCCAGATACTCTGGGAGGTGTCGACGAGGAAGACGACATCTGCGGCTTTGCCTCCACAGGTGGATGTGGGTTTCGAACGGACCAACGAAACAAGGAAAATACTCGCTAATAGAATCTTGTACATGCTTCTAGCCATCTTACAAACCTCTGCTGACTGTAAAGTGTCTAAACTTGACTGTGACATTCAGTCTTGTCGAAACTCATTTTATACTCGCAGTAGCCCACACTTACAAATTCCTTGCCAACGTAATATTACTTCAAAGATGTCATTGATGTTTAGACAATTCAATCGCCGCCCATTCATCAAACATCCTAATAAGGCAATATAATTTAATCCAGTAAAAATTGACCAATCAAATTCAGATAAATTGCCATGTGATGTTGGGTGTTCCCACGGTAGTTTGCTCCCAGTTGACGTTTATGAATGAAATGATGTTACTGATGCCATCATGGCCACGTAGTATATGAAGTGGTGTGGTCGGTCACTTTGATGTTGTGTAAGTGGCTCTTTTGAGCAGACGGCAGAACATTTCCTATAGGTCAAGAGGTTACTTCCTGTGTAAGACACTGCTCCTAACAATGATACATTCCCATAAACTTCAAAGTGTGGCATATCGGTGAAAATTACTTCCTGCGACATAAAACAATGACTTACTACAAACTTTAAATTGAGATACAAAAATTAATTAACAGATACATTTTTAAAAGAAATGTGTATTAGAAGCACTGATGGTTGACCCATATAACGGACAAACAAATTTCTATCAGAGACAACTTATATTAGATTTGTCCACCCAAAAGTTGTTATTTACTGGTATGGTTGACAGTGTGTGTGCATAGATTTGTATTCTATATATGTAAGCTTGATAAAAGGAATAGAAACGTTGCATCAAGATATCCAGAATGACTTCTCATAAAGCAAGTTTATCCAGATTGTATGGACATGATATCCATAAAGAAAGTTTTAAAAAAACACGAAAAATTCTGGATAATCACAATATTTTATTTACATTTCTCATCAAGTCTCAAAGTGTGCTTGATAATGCTAGATCAAAACATTCACATTTGCAATCTATCATACACTAAAATAGATCTTGTAACAAAAACAAAATTCTTGTGAAATTAAATCATATTGTGACAATAATTATTTCACCATTGCCTAATATTGGCAGTTTTCTAATTTTGTGCATGTAAATAAATATAACATACGACACCGATACAAGATTATAGTTCCAAGCTTTGGGAGATAAATTTGAACATTAATTTAATGAGACACACATATTTCATATCTTGTGTAATTACTCATATTTTGTGGAGTATTCTAAAATATTCAATATAAATCACTTTAATCAAATCACAGATTATATGGGACTAGAGAACCTGTTCATTTTCATATGACAACGTAGCAGTGTGCATATTTTGACATTTTGTGCTCTTCCGGTAAGGGTAGACCGTTGTACATCAGTCATGATAATGAGTATGACACTGTATCTGCCGTTTACGCCTTCCCCCAGAGGGTAGTGAAGCTGTGTTTTGAGCATGGATGGAAAGGTTTCTGTGGGATGTTATGGTAAGAAAATAGTGTGTACGCATACTACTAGTATATCTATACACATTTATTGAAGATGAACATCTCCAATATCGGCATCGGGTATCACCATACTGCAAAGTTCAAACGGAAACCGACCGTTTCTAATCTCGTTTGTCGCAGAATAACCATGATAAAACAGGATACGGTTATCCAGTCCCTTATAATCTATGATCAAATAAATCATAGAAATTTACTGATAAATATCACAATGGTAGACAGTCAATGCTGAAATCGATATATCCTAGTATGTAGTTATCGCTCGACATGTGATATACCTTATGGAAGCCATTATATTGGGCGAGAACATTTTTACTTTTGACTTCATGTGAACAATCGTTAATACTTTGACAATATTGTCGGACTTGTCAAGACATGGGAAGATGAATACTATAAAAACTTAATAACAATATATATAATATTATATATATATACACAGTATAAAAACGGGTAAAGGGTGGAACCCAAATAGACTCGAGTTTTGGTATCAGTGGGGAAGATTGAGGGAATGCTGTTGGGGAATAATGGGGAATTTGTAAATATGAATTCTCAAAGCCATGAGAATATGAGAATTATCATGGGAATACTTATTTGGGAAGATGGGGTTATCTGTCATCCTCAGTAACCCAGGTACAGTGACTTCTAAGATACGCTATTGTATATACAGTCAGACCAACTTATACTGGACACTTCTATTTTTGTTAAAATCTGACCGGTAAGCGGAACAATCAATCATTCATCGAGTTAAGGTATATAGTAGGAAATCTGTAATGATAAAAATTTGACCGACTGGTAAGCAGAGAAACTGGTACAATGGCGCCCATTATAACTGAGTCTGACTGTATAGCATAAGAGCATAATCTTTCTATCGAGGATGGTAATACACATTAATCTACATGCTCTACAAACAACAGTAATAACTTACTACAAACAACACTTTCCGGGTTATTTTACTGCTGTTTTGGATAGCCTGATTTCCTGTGCTTGGAATGAAGCAATATCATTGGCTCTATAATGGATTTAACAGCCAATCAGGGACCTTAATTGTTTAAAATCTGATTTCCTGTGCTTGTAGCAATATGATTGGCTCTACAGTGGATTTTATGGACAATCAAAGAGCTTAATTTTTCAAAATCTGAGTTCCTAAGATTGGAATGGAGCAATTAATATCATTGGCTCTACAATGGATTAAAAATTCCTTGTTCAAAATTGAGATGTTACGCAATCATAAGATAGCGTTTTCATCACTCAAAAATAGCTAACTACTGTTCTTACATTTGACGTATTCTAGCTGCATCAGACTACTCACGTCGATATTCAAATTAGCAGAAATAATGTGCATTGCCAATGAAAAGTTACTATCAGGTCACGATTATTAATTCATGGATATAGTATCAAACCCTCGTAGATTCCCCAGTAACGGAAGTGAAACATCTTCTCATCAGAGGGGGCTAACACGAAAACGGAAATGTCTATATCGGTACAGCAGTAAATAGCGGAAACTATTGTTGGAGGGTTAATGCTGTAAGGAGCATGATATATCTATGGCTACAACATGCAAGATGAACTAATCCAAGTGTCCTCTGACAATACAAGATCTAACCAGAGCTATTTTTATTATTGAATACCACCATGATAAAAAGAAAATCCATATTAAAAAATAGCTGTGATTGTGCCTTTAATTGCCTGAGGAAATTCAGACAGTTTCACAAATACATAGGATATCAAGATAAAAAATGTTTGATATTGAGCATATCGTGATTTAGGATATCCTTACATGCACCTTATTATTAAAGCGCCACTGTACAATATTGACAAAAACTGAGGCATGAATATTAAAGGCACAATTATCATTGAACATTCTAACTATCTAAATGACACAATTTTGAAAACTGAATTTTGTCTTAAATTAAATAATTCTGTTGTGTTTCTTATTTTTGTTCTTCGGTGACATGCCAATAACTATACTTAAAGACCCTAGAGCTGCAAACCTTTATTTTATAATTCGACACTCTATCAACTGCCCCATATCTTGCTTCCATTCTTGTTCCCCCAAATATATAATTTTACTTAATAAATACAACAGTAAATCCTTAAAAATTTACAGTGCATAATATGACTTCTAAATTTTCTTTACAACCACATTTTGTCCAGCACCAGAGATTTAAAAAAAAATATATCTAGAAAAGGGCAAGTTTAAATCTCGATAGGTTTCGGCACTGGCTTTCTGACATGTCGCATAGTTGAGCCTGGCTCATTGGGTTTTAATGGTGCGTGGGCACCATAGGGCCTGGGGATGGGGAGTTCGCTATCGTCGTCAGGAATGTACGCGTTTGGACGGGGTTCGGCAGTCGTGAAAAGTCCTCCAGCGAGCTTGTATTGCTCTTCTTCTTCTTCGATCTGAAAATATTATTTAATTAAATTTAATTAAAATATTTAAAATAAAATATTATGAAATACAAATACCGGGGTACACTGTATAATTGTACTAAAAAAAACCAAAGATTTTTTCAAAGCTAAAACATTTGCAGACAATACAATTAACCCTCTCCATGCTGAAGGCAACTGGAGATGCCCTGAAGAGGAGAGTATGTGCTTAATCCAGCAGAGAGAGGGTTAAAGGCATGAAATCATGGTTTGTTGACATATTTCATGGATGGTCAAACATATTTACCTGTGTTTTGATTTATCTACACTATTATATTGGGCAACAAGCTACATCTTCTGCATGTCATACTGGTTTTCAATATTTTCGTATCTTATTTCATTATTTCTATATTATATTTCTGTATCTATATTGCGATAAAGTGAATGATATTATTTATGATATGAAATATTATTCAATTAAAAAAATAAAGCTAATATATATTCATAAAACAGGCATATATGTCCAGCTATTTAATAATGTAGCTGTATCATATATAAAGAACAATAGGGAGTATTAGTAGACAGAAGATAGCCCTAGATTTGTTTAACCCTCTCCCCGATGCAGGCAACTGGAGATGCCCTAACAAGCTGTGTTTGTGCATAATCCAGCAGGGAGAGGGTTAATTTCCAGTGACATGAATTGGTAAAAAACATAAATGCGCCGACATTCCATCGTGACATCACATCATAAAAAACGTCACGATCCAGATGTCTTTCACCTGTCACGGAAATAACACCAGATGAAACTTACACCCCCTATATACCGATTTAATTAAAAAAATATATAGTAAAATAAAGAAACTGACGGCTCTGAGATCGTCCTTCTCCTGCATCCTCCTCATCTCGTCCTGGATGTGACGCATCCATTCTTTCTCGATCTCGTTGCTAGGCGCCTCGCCCTTCTCCATCCTCATATAACATTGCTCCAGATCTCCCTCCAAGATACGCAGGTCGTGTTGGTGCTTCATGGCGTTGGCCTGGTTCATGGACAACTCGGACACCACGGCCATCATCTTCCTGGTCGTCTCCTTGATCCGACATTGGACGTCGTTCACCTGGAGATGGAAGGCGAAATGATAATGATGATGATGACGATGATGATGACGATGACGATGATGATAATAGTACATGTAATAGTAGTAATAATAATGTTTTAGAATATAATAATGATGATGAAGAAGATGGTGATGATAGCAATAATAATAATAATAATAATTGCAATAATAATAATAAAATATAATTGTAATAATAATAATAATAATAATAATAGTTATCATGATGTTAGTGAAAGATTCTATCACAGATTGTCAGTTATTAAGGGCAGAAGGAAACCTGTAACATCTGTAGCACTGATTGTTGCAGTAAACCTGTGAGCACTGGCTGGCACTGACACTCACAGACCAAGGATGATAATAATAATTAATAATAAAAATTCAATGTTAATGAATTATTACTTTTCAAATTATTACTTTTCAAATTTTCAATATTTATCAGTTCATAGTTTTTCTTACTTTCTTAGCTAAATGTAGAGTATCTTCTTTTCCAGCTTCAGCTTTTCCACGGATACGGTCAGCAAGACGGTTAACTTGTTCAAATATTAAATCCTTTTCCAGAAGCTGTTCCTCTTTTTCGGCTAACCTCATTTCAAGCTGTGGGAAAAACATCAATAATTTGTATAAATAAAAAAAATAAAAAAAATATTGTTTTTAGTAATAATATTTATAAAATCTTGGTTAGCACCTCACTCAACTTGATTTTGCTTTAAATTCTTGGTATTAAGATTTCTACTTAATCTTCCTTACGCTGAAAGCAACTTCAGATACCCTATTATAGCTTAATATTAAGCTAGATATAGTAACAATAAAAATAACTATAGGACACCCGTCTCAGGAATGATATGAATGCTCACAACACATGGATTTCATATTTAAAAATAGATAAAACAGCATCACATGTGACTTTTTGAGTCGTGACACATCCTGTCATGTCAAATTACATGTGGTGTCATGTTGTGTCATGTCATGTCATGGCATGTCATCATGTCGTACCTCCTCCACTTTGGTCTGTATCTCGGCAGGCGTGGGGTCGTTGCCGTCCAGGTAGCGGACCCTCGTCTCGTCGTACGGATTCTCCAGATCTTTCTCCAGCTCCAGCATCCGGTCCTGACACTGCTGTAGCTGTTAGACAGATGTGTCAGCATTAGATAGATGTGTCAGCATTAAACATATGTGTCAGCATTAGACAGATGTGTCAGTGTAAAACAGATGTGGCAGTGTTAAACAGATGTGGCAGCATTAGACAGATGTGTCAGCATTAAACAGATGTGTCAGCATTAGACAGATGTGTCAGTGTAAAACAGATGTGTCAGAGTTAAACAGATGTGTCAGCATTAGACAGATGTGTCAATGTTAGACATATGTGTCAGTGTTAGACAGATATGTCAGTGTTAGACAGATTTGTCAGCATTAAACGGATGTGTCAGTGTTGAACAGATTTGTCAGCATTAAACGGATGTGTCAGTGTTGAACAGATGTGTTAGTGTTGAACAGATGTGTCAGCATTAACCCTCTCCATGCTGAAGGCAACCAGAGATGCCCAAAAGAGCTGTGTCTGTGCACAGTCCAGCAGAGATAGGGTTAAACAGATGTGTCAGTGTTAAACAGATGTGTCAGCATTAAACAGATGTGTTGGTGTTAAACAGATATGTTAGTGTAAAACAAGTGTCAGATGTGTTAGTGTTAAACAGATATGTCAGAGATAAACAGATGTGTCAGTGTTAAACATATGCATGTCAAAGTTAAACAAATGTGTCAGTGTTAAACATAACTTTCAGTGTTAAACAGATGTGTCAGTGATAAACAGATGTGTCAGTGTTAAGCAGATGTGTATATATTAAACATATGTGTCAATGTTAAACGGATGTGTCAGTGTTACACTGGCAGGCTTAAACAGACATTTATCATCAGTGTTCAATGTTCAGACATGGAAAAAGATAACCTAGAATGAATAGCCACACCAGGATTACACACAGACATCCCAAAGTTAAATAGTCACGAGAACTAAACAGACATGCTGGTGTTAAACATATATTTCATAGTTAAACAGGCAGACCACTGTAAATAGATTCTGGTACATCAAAGTTAAACAGATATGCCAGTTAAACATACATAGCAGTGTTAAACATATTCCTGTGTAAAACAGACATATCATGGTTAAACAGACATGTACACCATTGTTAGACATTGAAAAAGTTATTTTATGATTCCAGAGATCTTAGAAGTAGTAAGTCTGGCTTAAGAATACAGGACAAGAATGGGTCCTGGGTTCTACTCCACCAAATGATAGAACTGAGGAGACTCAATAACTGATCATTCATTATAACATACTATTGAAATTTCCTTGATTTTGATTGGTTGATATAGTAAAAAAAAGTGTGGCATAATTGCAGTACGTATGGTACATTCATGGGAAATTTGAAAAAGGAACCAATTATCTACCAAGAAACATCAGACATCAGGCAGGCATAATAATAATATACACCTCAATCCACCCATAATGTCTTGAATATCATGAACACATAATGGTACATCCTGTGGAGACTGACCTGTATCTGTAGGGTGACCAACTCTTGCTCGAAAGACCTCTTTCCGGGTTCGCACTTTCGGAGGACTTCGCGAACTCGCTTTTCCTCGATGACCTGAATGTTAAGGAAGCGTATCGCCTCCTCCTTAGCCTTGAGCTCCACCTCCCCGTTGCGCACCATCTGGTCTGGAGGAACAAGCAACATCTACGTCAATACCGTGATTCTCGTATTAATTCAAACCTCTAATAAATCAAACACCTTAATTCATGGCAAGAAATGATTTAATATATTTTCTTTTATTAAATTTATTCCTTCAACTCATAGCACTTTGAGAATGCATTAGCATGTATCCACACACTTTATAAATGGACTTTATGTATTTATTATTATTATTATACTGTAATTCTCCTATTAATTCAAACCTTATAATAGTTTGAATACCTTTATTAATTGCCCAAAAAATAGTTTACTATTTTTCTTATTAAATTTATTCCTTCAACTTTTAACACTTTGAGAATGCATTAACATGGAATCACACACTTTATAAATGGACATTATTTATTTATTATTATTATTATTATTATTTATAATATTATCATTATCATTATTATTATTATACCGTAATTCTCATATTAATTTATACCTTCTAATTATTCAAACACCTTAATTCATTGTAAGAAATTTATTAAATTTATTCCTTCAACTATTAGCAATTTGAGAATGTATTAGCATGGAATTGCACATTTTATAAATGGACTACCGTATGTATTTATTATAATTATACTATAATTCTCCTATTAATTCAAACTGTAATAGTTCAAACAGCTTACCGGTAATTCATCGTGAAAATTAAGTTACTATAAATTTTCATTACATTTATTCCTTCACCTATTAGCACTTTAAGCATGCATTAGCATGGAGTCATGTACTTCTTAATTTGCAAAAAAACACCATGTAATATGTCCAGTTTAGTTGAATTGTAGTTTTCTAATCATCTAAACACTATCAATTTCTGTGGTACAAATACCTTGAATGTTGACTTTCTCATAGAAGATGCATACTTCTTCATTCCGTTCAATGAGTTTAATGCCCCTGAAATCAATGAGAATAATTTCAATTAAGCAGAGCAGACATTAAATTTTGTATTATTATTTTGGATTTCTGGTAAGTGGACTATTGATCATCAGTCAGATTTGTTGTCAATTTGAGCCACTTTAATGATTAATTTCACTAATATGGCTTGCCATTCTACAGCAAGAGGAAACCTGCACAACCTGTGGAACCTAGTGTTGCAGTAGACCTAAAAGAAGTGGCTCTAATGAAAACCAAGGTTATCAAGTGCATCCTGTGATGAAAGCTCAAGTTAATTGACCAGTTGTTGTGATGCTTCTGCGAACTATCATATTTTGCCAGACTATCATATTGAATGGCTTAGCAACTTACGACAGGATGAAACCTACACATGTGGCACATAGTGAGCTGCTGAACCAAGGGAGACAACTGCACTGTAACAGTACCAACAGTAAATTTTAAAGGTTAATGAACTGCCATTGCGATCCTATTATAAACCAAGGGGGCCAACTGCAATGTGAAAGGTGATCTGCTGTTGTGATCCTATTAGGAGCCAAATGAGACAACTGCAATGTGAAAGGTGACCTGCTGTTGCGACCATACCACGAACCAAGGGAGACAATTGCAATTTTGAAATGTGACCTGCTGTTGTGATCCTATCATGAACCAACTACACAGTGAAATGATAGACAGTTTCACTCATGTACTTATCACAAAATGAATGATCTGGGGGTTTTTGGCGACCCTATCAAGAAATCTCGAGATATAATGAACCCACCTGTCATTACGATGTTGCACAGCCTTCTCGTATCTCTTCCGCAGGCGTACCATCTGCTCCTCCGCCTGGTTGATCATCAGATTCAGCTTGGAGATGTCCATCTTCTGTTGCTCCTGCTTCTCTCGCATGGACTCTTCCACCCTCTGTTGCTTAGCAACCTCCTTTCTTAGACTGTCTCGCAACTCCATACTGGCGCGGTGCTTCAACCGATGTTTCTGGAGTTGTCTGGGGAACAGAAATAATGGTTAAAAATGGAAATAATTTCAGTAATAATCTTTAAAAAATCATGCTAATGCAGACAATGTTTCTAGAGTTGTCTGGGGAACAGAAAGAATTGATAAAAATTGAAACAATTTCAGTAATAATCTTTAAAAAATCATGCTAATGCATGGAGTTGTCTGGGGAACAGAAAGAATGGGGAAAATGAAACAATTCCCGTAATAATTAAAAGAATTCATGCCACAGCTGGCACAGAGCTTCAGCTGATGTTTCAGGACTTGTCTGGGCAGGGGAAAAAGAATAGTTAAAACTTAAAATAATTTCAATATTAATTGAAATTATTTATGCCAAATAACTTTTTTTTAAAAGAAGAAGAAAAATGGCACACTTCACATTCAAATAATTCCAGGAATCACTGGCGAAAACAATATCATGGCATTATTTCATTCAACTGTCTATCGATTACTTTGTGAGAACTCCTCTGACCTGTCTTTCTGCATGACCGATGTGCGGAGAATCTCAATCTCGTTCTGCAGTATCTTGATCTTCTCCTTCATCTCGGCAGCCTTCTGTGTGCTGGTCTGAATCAGGTTTACACACTTGTTCCGCTCATTCTTGATGATGTCATACAGCTTGGCAAACTCCTTCAGTCTGGGCAGTCACAAACAAATTAGAAATTAGTATACTGTAGTACAATAAATAGTGATGATTGAGAGTTACATCCCTTGAATTTAGGCAAGGAAGGGTAATCTCACCC
>JAULBP010123087.1:0-17119 GCA_032355345.1 Lepetodrilus pustulosus | reverse complement strand
TGAGTCATGCAACTCCAGAATACCAATCACAGTAAGGTCATGATTTATATGTCACCACAAATCACCTACAGTCATGATTGGTATCTATGACACAAGTGTCGCTACCAATCATAATACAGCCATGATTGGTTTCTATGACACAACTGTCACCACCAATCAGAGGAAGGTCACGATTGGTCTGTATGACACAACTGTCACCACCAATCAGAGAAAGGTCACGATTGGTCTGTATGACACAACTGTCACCACCAATCGCGGTGAGGTCATGGTCGGTCCCTCAGCCAATGACAGTGACCTATGTGGTTGCTATGCAAACCAGCACTGTGGCCCTGACCATGAATTGTAACATCACAAAGTAGGAAGCAAAAGTAATGGCCAGCTTCAGTTACCACGGTAATTGGTGGCTGTCCTCTGAAAGCTACAGTATCACAAGCACTGCAATTTGTGGAAACTCAAGGATGAATAATGGCAATTTATTTAGATTTAGTCTTGTCCTGGACGAAATTGTGTATATCATGTGAAACAAAGGGCTCAATACATTCAGTGTCGTCATGATCGTGAGAGTAGAAACAAATAATATTACATATACAGGGTGTTTCATAATACCTGTCACCATTTCAAGATAAAATATCAAAAAGTAAACCAGGATAAATGAAAATTAAATACATTCAGTGATTCTACTATAATTATAATTTTCTTAGGTTAGTTACAATATGAAGTCACAAATAATACTTTATTTTTAGGATATCTTTTAAATAACGCCATTTTATAGCATGTTCTCTAAATGATGTCCTTTTTATGATTTGGTTTCCCAGGATTGGAATGTCTCTTGTCTTCGATGGAGCCAGTCTGGTTAAATCTTTGCACAAGTCTGTGAATTTGCTTCGTATTAATCTTTTCTTGTTCAGAGTCCTTTCTTTGCAAAGTTCTGATGACAGTTACTGGTGAATGGCTTTCAAATAAAGCCTTACACATTCTGCAGACCTTTCCTTTGACAATGCCATCTTGGAAATTCTGTTGCTTTGCAATGACATCATCAATAGTATTATGACATCATGAACACGTTCTCCATTTCCCATACTTTTGGTCAGGTAAAATTTTATTAAATTAATTTTCAGCTTATTGCTTAAATATTGAAATTTCTGCAGCCAATTGTAATGGTGACAGGTATTATGAAACACCCGGTAAGTAACAATTACACTGTACAAAGATGTTTGCTTTAATTACTTACAATTTGGTTGCTGGTACTTTATCATAAAACATTCATATTGTTATTATGAGGTTATTATGGATTGCACGGTTCGTTCAATGAATCCAATCAGGTTAGTTTTGACAGACTTTCTGTAGAAATATTGATGTTATAGCCGACTTGACATTATGGTCGTAACAGAACAGGTCAGATGACTGCATCGTGTAAGACATTGTATAATCTACTGTGAACAAATCAATAAATTACATGCATGTTTCCTGCGAATGCCAACACATTAAATTTTCTGTGACCTTTTCCGTGACGTTTGTTCCGAGATTGTTTTTCATAATACATTATCACCATCACAAACATGTTGAAAAATTCATTTTAGAATCTTTAGAATCTAACTCAGATATAGCCAATAAGAAACCACATAAATATATCAGAATACATATTACCAGAGCAGATAGTCGAAAACACATTGGATATCTGATGTACTATATTGGTCGTAAATTAACACTAGTTCTCAGGAAAGTAGGTTCATTGCTAGACTATCCATAGTCTCAGAGGGTGAAAGTTAAATAGTTTAAACATGAAGTTTATTGACTAGTGTTATATTTATATGAAAGGAAGTGCTGAAATTCTTTATCTGCTGTTCTCCACCAACCTAGACTTGCTTAACTGCTCTAGAGGGATATTATATCTTGAATGGGAGAATTTGGGCGAGAACAAGGTGTTACACAGACTAGTTCGTAGCCTGCGTTAATTACATCTTCAACAATTTATAGGCTGTGTAGCAGCTCATATCTAACTAGGTTAAAACAGTAGGTATACATTAGTTAGACCACAAGCTATGGACGTGCATGGAACATGGACGACTTCCCGCTGAACTGCAGGAAATTAAATAATAACAATTGCAAGCCAGTATGACATAACACTGTATACAATATGAATCCTACAATAAGAGATGCACATGCTGAACGATAATGATCCCATAAAACATCACGATACTAGAGCTATTACTGAAGAAAAAATACTCTACGTATTACTCCATTTTATAAATTGAGTCAATTTGTAAGGCAAATATTCATCCCGCAATAATTGATGCACAAACTCAATATTCATGATCCCATAAAACATTTCTTTACTGAGGACATATAAAAAAATACATCAAATAACTTAAGTAAGTTTGTAAGAATTATTATCTGCTTATAAAGTTGAACAATCTGAAATCCTGGTGTAGCATTTACAAGGGTTTATGGCGTAACATTTCCCTCCTGTCTTTAATGTGTCAATTCAAAGTGTGCAAGTTGCATCCACAACAACTGGCGCCCGACCATGTACATGTAGAAGTGCAGTATTGATATTGACAGCACTGTCAGCGTCTGTTACCTACCTCACTCAAACTTCTGTGAATGCAGACTCGACGGCGAATGCGTCGACGTGGAAATTTATCCATTTCAGCAACAAAATTCTCACTGTACTCAGTTTCATCCAGCGACATATTTCTCAGAAAATATTCCCTCCTGGACTCGCTGGACTTTAATCCTTTGTTTAGAGCAAAGATATTATCCCCCCAACTTCCACGGTTCAAATTAAGTTAATTTAACGACGATATTGTTTCAGGCCTAACATCATAGAATCACATCAACTGGTCTGGCAGTCGAATAAAACATGTCACCTATATAGCATAGCCACTCAATGACGTAAACATGCAATCTTTAAGGATGGTAAGTTTTAGAGTCACAGATTTGGGATCCTGTCGGTGCCATTGTGTTAATCCTAAATCCCAACCGTCGCCACACCAAACAGTTTCCTGTTGATAGCCTTCATCAAAACATGAACGGAGCATAATTCTCAGTGGTGGTCATCTATTTCCGACGTACGGGCAAACCACCTGGTTCAGGTAGACTCCAAACAGCAGTGGCGATATGAAGCGTCGTCGGCTCGGGTTAATCAATAATCCCAACTGTACTATCATGCAGATCTCTAGACCTCGGAGAAGACCTCGGAGAAGACCAAGCGCGACGACGTCTTAAACACTTGAAAGGATCTCTGAACGAGTCTTAAACATATGTTGGGATCCTAAACGCCCTGTCGTCACAATCAATATCTGACATATTCATTTCACGTCAAATGTGATGGACAACGCTCAACACGTGGTGAGTCAACTTTCACATCCAAGGATCTTTTGTTGCCAGTACAAAGTCGCTTGGATTAATTCAGGACTGAACAGGACCGCATGCGACATGTGTCTCAGTTTTCTAATAATCTACTAATTCCAACTCTCCTAACGAGAGCGAGCATGAGCAATTAACCCTATCGGATGTCCGCCCAGCTTGGCCATGTCCCCATTAACCCTCTGTCTCTTGCCTCACACCAGAATGCACAATGTATGTGGATTGGTTCATGGAGCGTTGCTTTATTTCCTACATACCCTGTTAAAGGAGTGTTAACACTGATATCTTGAATTGACACACTTATGTAACCATGCATATCTGACCTCGTCACAACACTGATGATGGCTTTAGATATGTTGAACTACAATCAAACATGACAAACTCGTCTGAAATATTATTGCTTGGTAATAAAGATTTGTTGTCAATGGATCCCTAGAGATACATGGGCTGTACTGTCTATTACAGGATATGTATCTATTACAGGATATGTACCCTTAACAATTCAGACTACAAATAGCAAAATATCACTACTCAATTCAGTCAGTTTCAGCATGTTACGTTCTGGTGGACACAAACTGGTCTGCTGTACGAAACATCCATCCAATGTTTACATTCAACTGTTGACTTCATGTAAAAACTAGTAATGTGAGAACATGTAATTATGTAAATTTGTATTGTAAATTTGTATTGTATCCCCTTTACTATTGAAATTGCTGACAAAGAAGTTACAGACAAGAATTGCATCTGTAGGTGTAGGATACATCAGTGTGGCAGTCACAGTCTACTAATCCCAGTCAATACCTTAGAATGCATACTTTGTCTGGGCCCACAGATAACTACCTATGTCTTTAATAGGGCTGAAGCACTTACACAAGGTAGTACCATTAGACACTCTTTGATGACCTGTCTCTTTTGGGATCAAGGTCAGATGGCCCCTTTGGAGACCTTCTGTATTATCCACTCCAGTGTATTTGTGGGGGGATAAAGTCGCAGATAGAGTGTAGTACCGTATACCCATGGATATCCTTTTAGGACCTACCACTTTTGGGCTTCAAGGTCACAGTCAACTAGCCCCTTAGGAAGGCCTTTGAGGATCTAGACTCAGGTGTCCTTTTGGGTTCAAGTAGACATTCAGATACATGAAGTAGTATTGACGGCTCTACATTTGTTTGCATTTGAGCCAATGGCAGAATAATACTCTCTGGAGACCTTAAAAACAAACCCTGACATCTTCTACGCCTTGTCACAGTTCCTCAACACCAGTGTGATAAACACTGCATACAAGACTGCTATGCCAACTCAATATCAATGTAGAATCAATAAAGATGTGGCACTGAAGGTAAGCTAAATATGAAATGACTGAGAAAGCTGAGACATGAAGCCCTGACTGTACACACGTCTTCAGGCTTGAAGAACTAGAACAACTGCGGTTTACCACTGAGCTTGCCACCAAAGTTACCACTGAGCTTACCACCAAAGTTACCACTGAGCTTGCCACCAAAGTTACCCCTGAGCTTACCACCAAAGTTACCACTGAGCTTACATGATGGAAATTAACACTCGCCCACTCGCCCAGGCTATTTCTAACAATGCTAAAGATATCCAAAGTCCTAGTAAAAATTCATGTTTTTTTTTGTGAACATTTGTTATTTGTATCATTATTTGGGCTAGAAAGTTTTTTAACACAAGTTCTATCCCAGGGCTGACAACCAGGGTTACCACTGGACATATGTCTTGGGTTACCACTAAGGTTACCATTGGACTTATGTCTTGGGTTACTACCAAGGTTACCATTGGACTTATGTCTGGACATAGCAACAGGGCTACCATTGGACATGTCTTGCGTTACTACTAAGGTTACCATTGGACTTATGTTCAGATGTAGTAACAAGGCTACCATTGGGCTTTTGTCTTGGGTTACTACTAAGGTTACCATTGGACATGTCTGGACGTAGCAACAGAAGCTGTCTTGGTGTTATATATAGATGCTATGCAATTATCCATAATATGCAAATACCAGCAATATATGAAATTACCCAGAAAATGCAATTACCCATCAAGTAGATTTTACTGTATCGGTTATCCAATGGTCAAGCAGAGTGCTTAGCGAATTCTTGCCCTCAGATGATCAATACTTCCCTCCTACTATCAAGCATATATGGTCGCTCTAAACACAAGCCATCAACAACAAGATGTTTATACCGATGTCATACTCATCACACGATAATGGTAAATCCACATGGCAGTGCACATTCTGCCTTACAACTGCAACAATCTGATTACTGACGAACAAAAGAAATGGAAAATGTTCTCTAGACATTAGACAACACAAACGGGTAAATCAGAGGTACAGCCAGAGCTAGGTCATCCAAAGAATCTGCGGGTCATGGAAGTGACATTGGAGGACATTTCCGCCAGTTTAATATTCCAAGCAAGTGGAGGGTCATGGAATCATCTCATTGCTTACATGTCAGATTAAGACAGCCGCTCTTCAAGCATGATGGATCTTTATACCATCAAAATACACCAGAGTTACCCACTTGCACATGGCCAGGCAGAACTGGACTATTAATTATCAGTTATTGCAGAGAACAGCATATCTAGTGATGATGAATGCATATGTGTACAAGCTCCAATACAAAAGGTTGGTGCTAATGATAAAGCTCCAATACAGAATAGCGATGAAACTCCAACATATAAAGGTTGATGTTATTGATGAAAACTCCAACACAGAAAGGTTAATGCTAGTGATGGTGAACAAGCTCCAATGTAGATGAGTTTGTGGTAGTTACGATGAACAAAATATATGCATACAGTCTCCTGTGAGCTCAATAGTGATGTACCCAATTTACAAAACCATGCAAATACTAATTAGATTATACACAAACACTGATATATATTCAGTATGGCCACCAAGCATCCTTGTCTAGCTTGAGTAATTATTATTATGCAGCTGTGGATTCCAGATCAACTAAAATTATTGTTATCTGATGACAATGACCACGCACTTGAATGAGGAATGTATAATCTATAATGACAAGAAACAGATAGCAGATGACAGGAATAATTGATAATGACATGGGAAACAAATTGCAGTAGGAGAAAGAAAGAATGCCAGTACGGGAAATAAATGATGGTAGAAGAAAAGATAATGACAGCAGAAGAAACAGATAACAAAAGAAGAAATAGATGACAGCAGGAGAAACATACACTGACAGGAGAAACAGAAAATGACAGAAATAGAAACATACACTGACAGCAGCAGATAATGACAGCAGACGAAACAGATAACAAAAGAAGAAATAGATGACAGCAGGAGAAACATACACTGACAGGAGAAACAGAAAATGACAGCAAGAGAACAGCATGAGAAACAGAAAATGACAGAAAGAGAAACATATACTGACAGCAGCAGATAATGACAGCAGAAGAAACAGATAACAAAAGAAGAAACAGATGACAGCAGGAGAAACATACACTGACAGGAGTGACAGCAAGAGAACAGCATGAGAAACAGAAAATGACAGGCATGAGAAACATGTGACAACAGGAGAAACCGATAATATCAGCAAGAAAAATAAATAATGACGGAATGAGAAAGAGATGATGGCAGGAAACAAATGACAGCAATGAGAAACAAGTAACAACAGCAATGAGAAACAGGTAATGACATGAGGAGACAAATGACAGATATGATGGGCATGGCATTATCTTGCAATCTCCGCCGCTGACAGATGAGTTGGGTTAACATGGGCAACAAGGAAGTGGATTTGTTTGAGAATGACGATAGCTTGTAGGACTGGATGTGGACATATGTCGTATGTACGGATGACAGATTTGGTCTCCACCCTCCCAGAGTCCACAGTCTGCCATGTGTAGTCCTACTACAGCCAACATCAGCCGTCGACATCAGCGACATCAGCCGGACAACACGACACAACACCAGCCATGCCATCAGCTAACTGACAGCTCTGCTACTGTGCCCATATCTGAGACATGCCCAGGACTATATCTCAGTGGTCGTAACTTACGATTTCCAGCAAATAGTGGAAATGGTAGAGACTAACAGTATTAGTCTGCAATCAAATAAAATTCCAAATTGATGTGAGTTGGAACACAATATCCATAGTAGATAGATAAATATAAATTACCACAATTTTTCACAAGCATTGCCTGTATAAGCATCAGACATTTATATTTATTGGATGTTTTCAGGAATTCTGGGGAAAATGACAAATGAACCTCAGCTTTATTCATTAATCCCAAGTGCCTAATATTATCCAAAAAAAATTCAATGAACACATATCAAGCTGTCAAATAGACATATTAACCCTCTTCCTGCTACAGGCAACTGGAGATGCCCTAAAGAACAGAGTCTGTACCTAATCCAGCAGGGAGAGGGTTAATAGAAACATCAATTAGACAAGTTCTTAGTAAAGTTATCAATTGAACAAGGTGATCCTGCCCTATATCACAAATGGTAAATTCTGCATAAATTATACATTGTTTTCTTTCTCTCATAAAGATAAAAGATACATGTCTCAAACGAAACTTAGCACATCATATTTCTTCTATAAAAAAAATATACAATACGATTACAAAATAAATAATTTAATTGAGGGGAAAAGAAGTTTTAAAGGTGACAATGTTTCAATGCGAAATATCTGTATGAAAAAGTACGTCACTCACCCACTCTTCAAAGATAAAGTCACACTGAGTGCCGACGCTGTGTCTGCTGGGGAGCATGGTGTGGCACTCTGGGAGTGTGGTTGTCTCTTTAAGACAATCAGGCGACTGTGGTGCCGGCTTGGTCAAGCATTGGAACCGGCATTCAAAGCACGGCATTCAAAGTACAGAGGTAACGACACGACGTCTTCCTGGGAGTGTGTGTACCAAATCATTAAGACAAGTTGTACAACTGCTAGTTACATGGCCTCCATGCTTTCTGTACGTCCCTGTATGGTTGTGTACGCTTTTATGCAGTATTACCAACAAATGTCAAATGTAAAAGCAGGCACACTCGCATAATGCCCCCTGGCCAATTACATGGTTTGCACGGAGATAATTGCACTCAAATTCCACTCCTCGCGAATTTCAACATGGAATAAACAGAACTCACTCCATCTTGGCAAACGTAAAACTTCCGTCTTTGATGTCAGCGGTGAAATATATTGGAATTTAAAATTAGATAACCTTTTAGGAGATATCTGCACTTCTGGAATAAAGTATACAGATTTTTAATTAAACGTGCAGCAGGATTTGGCTTTATATATCCAAATTGACAACGGAATTGTCACATTTGATAAAGTGCAAAGTAGTTCCGATTTGTCATGTACGATTTCCATGTTTACCTGGCCAGTACAAGAGCATACGAGAGTAAACTAGAGTGACTGATGTTGGAGAGCCATCACTCCTCAATCACTGATAGTAGCCTCCACTTATCTGGTCCCTTCCATGGGGCTCAGCTTGTATACATACATGTATGAAGTTGTAGTAACGACATTTGCATATGCAATTAAGTCATGACAGCTTTGTTACCTTACTACCCACTGGTGATGTATCCTTAACTAGCTATATACCTTATATACAGCAGTTCCTCATTATAACGCTCCTGCATATCAGAATTCCAAATCTCCACAAAAATCACCATCTGTCATCTCCATCATCAACATCATCGACCAAGCTCATATTACTTCAACATGCTTTGAGAGAGTTGGCAAAAAATGCTTTTCTAAAAAGCGTTATAACGAAGTTTACGGAACCACGGAGAGGAAATGAAATGAAATGTATGTGAAGCCTCTAGCTAGACTAGTTAGTATTGACTGACAGGCTACCTGCTTCTGCGACTATATCTAACTAGCCATCCTGCTCATTCACCTGTGACCGCTAAATTCCAGGCTGAATGATTCCATTACTATCGCCCTTTAAACAACGCATAATGATAAGTCAGAGATAAAACAAACCATAAAATTTACACTTACGTGAACTGATAACCATGCATGAACTGGTCCCTTTGAATTTTATAACTTGATACAATCACAAGATTGCCTCCAAACAAATAGTCCACTGACGAAATGCATGGCATTCCATATCTACTTACCGGTATGCTCGATTAATAAACTTGGACATTAAGAAAGCACTTGTTTTCTAAACTGTTCAAATTTTTTTTAAACTCTGTAAATAATATTCTCTTGATCCAGTTATTATCTTGCACCTAATAACAAATCAAGCAGATGTGAAACCTCCTAGACATTAACACAAGAAATCAATGCATTGCAACATAAGCATGAATACTCTGTGAAATATTTTCTGAAAATGAACTTGTGTATTCTTAACCGTTTTCCCTGAGAAATAAAAAATAAATTAATATCCAAATGGAAGAACCTTGATTGGGACAATGATTCCCAACTTGAGACTATTTTAAGACAATAGCCAATGAAATTGTTACTGCAGTGACTAATCAGACCCTACAGTTAATAGTCATGCCCTACAGTATCATATAGTGAATACTGTGAATATTAGTTAAAGCCATACCATGAACGTATAATGATGGTGACTACGAACAGTCAGGTTATACAGTGATAATGAATAATCACTTCACAGAATAGTAACCCAGATTTGGTCTAGCATATTGTTTCAATTACTTAAAGCTCCCTTTATTTCCTAAAACACCTTTTTCATTAAATCGGTCAATTTCTTAACATTTATTCCAGTAGTGATAACCACGGAGGCAGACAGTGCTGTCTGATAGATGCCTATCTGTGGTACATTAATTCTTCATCAGCACCAGTCAAGCCACAGATTGAATTAATATCCAGAACAGAATATTCCTTCTTGTAGGCCAGGATCTACCATCACTTGAGGAATTGATGTTAAAGACACCAGTGACAAGGTGTTGATAATTCTGACACAGATAGATAGCGATTCCCTCTGTAAACTCCTGGCTCAGAACTTGGTTACAGGCAAGCGTAGGTGTGCACCTGTGGCTCATGTTTTAACAGCATCGAATCAGAGTCACTTTCAATTTAATTGGAATTAAATCTTGCTTCGCTTCCTGCTATGCTTTAACAATGCGATACACAGTATCCTGTTGGGGGCGATGGTTTGACATTTTCTTAGACTTGTTTTATTAGCCTATCTGGCCCTGAGATTGGGAGACTTTTTTTAAAGTATGATTTCACTCTCAACTCAAACGTTTTGCTTACAAATCCCTATAAAACAATTTGAGCTTAAGTGTGAAATCATGCTAAAAGTTTTGTAATCTCAGGGCCAGATCATTGTTCTTGTTGGTCAACAGGAAATGTGCATAGATCTACAAATAATCTGATAATTCCATTGATTTAAAAAAAAAAATATAATAAAAAGAAAATGGGATGATACGAAACTGAATGGAGTGCATTGTAAGCTATCTCCCAGACACCTTGGTATTGATGCCAATGATGACATATACTTGCCATATCTAGCATATACAGTATTATTGCTTTCCAATGCAGTTAGCAAATATGTTGGAAGACCCCATTTTTAAAGACATATCGGTCAAAGACTCTTCAGTAAAGTTACATCTGTCAATGATTGTTTTCAACAATATTTATCAAAGAGAATGTTGTTAAGCATATCTGTCAAAGATCCTGTTGCCAGACACATCTGTTAAAGATGTTGTCAAAGATGCTGTTGTGCAAGACACATTCATCAAAGATATTATAATTATCATCAAAGGCACATCCATCAAAGACAATGTTGTCAAAGATGCATTGGTCAAATGAGCTGTTGTCAAATATACATCAGTCAAATTTATTGCTGTCAAAGATATGTTGTCAAATACACATCACATCAGTCAACATATTTTTTGTTGTTGTCAAATATACATCTGTCAAAGACATTGTTGTCAAATATACATCTGTCAAAGATGTGGTTATCAAAGACACATCTCTCATAGATATGTCGTCAATTACACATCGGTCGAAGTAACTATTACACATCGGTCAAAGTAACGTTTTGGGTGTCAAATATACATCTGTCAAAGACATCGTTGTCAAATATACATCTGTCAAAGATGTGGTTATCAAAGACACATCTCTCATAGATATGTCGTCAATTACACATCAGTCGAAGTAACTATTACACATCGGTCAAAGTAACTTTTTGGGTGTCAAATATACATCTGTCAAAGATGCTGTTGTCAAAGACACACCTGTCAAAGACACACCTGTCAAAGACCCTGCACTGGGGACAGATATTGACAGATATTGACAGATTTGATAAAATCATAGTAACCTCTTCACTTCCTGCCACTGATTGGACTCATTATAAGAAACAGCCCAGGAGAATAAAACCCAGCTTCTCTTAAATAGACCGATCAGATTTCTTGGTGGTAACCATAGTGACGGTACAATTACATTTTCAGGAACTGCCGTTAATGAATGGCGGCAAACTGGAGGTTTACCTTAAGAGACTAATGGCATATTTCTCTTGCTTGTGTATTTGTGTGTTTGGAAACCATAGTCGTTTGAATGTAACTTCTCTTAAATAGTTGGCGCAGTAATCAAATACGGGCAACCAGTATTACATGACCAGCTGCTAGAACTAAATTCAAGATTGTTGTAGAGACTGAAGATAATTATGCTAGTTGTGTACCCAGCAGTTTCTCAGTCTTTCAATACTTGTACAAGAAGGAATGGCAAAGAAAAGCTGATGAAATGGAACCATGTGGTAATCATGGTAATGTAGAAAACTAATTCAAGGCTTAAATTTAATCTAATATGACATAAAACTTTGAAGTTGTATGAAGTAACATCAATATTGTTGGAAATCCACTTGAATTGCAGAACCAGATAAAATACCATTTCTAAATGTAATCAATTTACATATGGTTCCAGGATAGTCCATGCTCATAACCATGATTTCTAGGAAAATATTGAGGCATATTTCTTTTCTATATGAATAAATGAAGAAAGAATTATTATTATTCTTGATTGAAATAAATGGAGAGAAAAAACCAACCCAATACATGTAGTAAGAAATAATAAATTATTGCAGAATTTGCCAAAATCAAGAAAATTCCATGTGTAGTGATACCTGAAATCTGCAATCTCAGTCTCTCTCCCTAAATCTGATACACTATGCAGATAACACTAAACCCACCGCAGTTAACACTACACCCACCGCAGTTAACACTACACCCACCAGTGAGCACATACCTTCAGTGAAAAACAGTTAGTACAAAGTGGATGCCTTAGTGTTACATTACCTACAGTATGTCAATAACAGATATTAGTAACAAACATACACCAACTCTAAATTGACTCTTAATGGTGCTTAACATACTTAGCCTTGGATAAAACTAGATACTTAGAGATGTTTACTGTTTTAACAGTGTATCTATGTAAACTAATAGAGCAAATCATCTTGTATATACACCAACATGACATTCCTGTAAAAATTAGAACATTCCTGTATACATCAAAACATTCCTGTTTACATCAGAAGATACCTGTATATATCAGGACAAACCTGTACACATTTTATTTTTGAATTGGGTTTAGAGTCGCTTTCTAATATCACGACTTGTCAGTTTATGGCAGAAGAAACCCACAACATCCATAGCTCTGAATGTTGCAGTAAACATGCGAACACCGGCTGGTACTGACAGACCAAGAATGATATCAGTATTGCCGCTCTACATCCAATATCACGTAAATATTGATGCCAGGGTGAGATTTGAACTCAGGACCTTTGGCTCCGAAGTCCAAACATTAGCACTGTGCTACCATCCGCTTTCATGTATACACCAGAACATTCTTGTGCTACACACAACAGAACAATACATGAACACACGAGTCCAACCTTGGCTCGATGTCAAGACAGAGTAGCAAAATAACACACATACAATTAGAAGGAGAGACTTCACTAAATACTAGTTATGGCATCTACATTATGAAGCAGGTATCTCGAACCTTAGAATTCTATAATCAGAAAATATAATAAATTGCATTACGTTTCTCTGTTTGTCCTGTCAAGGTGTGTATAATCCCTAAAGATGACTGCCAATGAATACTGAAAGAGCTATTATCATAAAGGTCTATTTTGGCTTACTATTTACATAGCTGATTCTCCAATAATACACAATAATGTATATTGACAACACACACTGAATATGTAATGAGCTACAACAGATGTATGATTACTATCTACGAGCCAAGATTTGGTCATTTGCATAAACTCAGCTATTACCATGTGGATGTTGAATACTGACTGACTACGTTCAATCCGAGTTACGAATACCCATCACATCATCACTCACCAGTGATCCTTTAACTACCATCACTGGTCAGCGATCCCTTAGTTACAATCACTGACCATTGACCTTTTAAAAAATCTTTTAATTACCAGCACTGACCAGTGATAATTTTCGTACAATCACTGACTGGTGGCCCTTTAATTACAATCACTGACCAGAGCTTCTTAGCGTGTGACACCACTGTGACACCACTGTGGCAGCACTCGAGGAACAAACCCTCTCCATGATGTCATAAACAGCAGAGTTTTTTTTTTAAATAATCGATTGAATGATGGATTACTGTAAAAATAGCTCTATATATTATGAGCAATAATAACTAACATAGTTCATTACATCGAACTTGTAGCACCCTCAACATTCTGGTTATGAGTCCCTTTAAAATGGTATTCTTCAATTTTCCCCATATGCTGATTGAAATGGAGCAACAGAAAATCCATCACTATCGCTAAAATTATTATACAATTTACTAATAAAGAGGATCAATCTAGTTTATATCAGTAATGTTAAGATCTTAAGTCATCAGTGAAGCACCTTCATGTTAAGGGCAACCCATTTATGGCACATGCTGTAGAAACAAGCCACATAGACAGTGAAGTTGAGTAAAAGATACATGTAAAATTCCAAATTTACGTTGAAGTGTTAGTAACAATGAGAAGAAAACACAAAGAGTTGTATCCCTTGAATTGTCAAAGATGTTTCATAAGATGTTAAGATGAAATGTACCTATCTAGATGTCCGTTATTCACAGAATATGGATTTCATAGACGTTGTAATGAGCTGCCTATGGTGGGAAGAGAATCCACAGTAACCATGTCTTAAAACTACTACCAGGGATCGAAATTAACTTTAAGATTTACTAGTCTGAATAGTGATAAAATTAACAAAAGACATTAATTTCTACTAGTCCTTAGGATACTTTTAGCATTGGGAGAATGGTCTGGGTTAGCAGGCTAGTGTTCATTTCTATCACCAGGCCCGTAGGAAGCAAAATGGGATTGGTGGTGCCACACATTGCTCCCCCACCCCTCACACACACACACACAAAAGAAACAAACCCAAACACAACCAAACAACAACAACAACAAAGAAACAGACACACCATTCAGTTCAACCGATGTTGCTGTGTTCTACTAGTCAAGCCGTACGGTGATATGCGTTTCAAATTAACATTTTAACAAAAAAAAAAAAAAAAAGGAGAATTATTGGGTATGCCATGGCACACCTGGCACACCCGCTTCCGACGGCCTTGACTTACCATGCCATACCATAACATACCATACATACATTTTATTGATATGTAGGCCTATAATAGATTAATAATTAAAAAAAATCCCACCTGATTTATATTTCACTATATAATTATCTCTAGTTATTGGCACCAAATGCATTTTCACTTTTGCTATCTGCTCCTGCACAGTGAAACCTCGTGATGCAACAGCTACGGTAAACATGCGAAAACAATCAAAATGAAACGCCAATGAAATTAACATGGCTGGATGGCGAGTTGTAGCTATACGGGTTATCGGCAGGTGTTGAAATTGATTGTAGATGTGCATGTGCGTGTATCTATTTCTCGCTGCATGATATATGACAGCGACCTGAGCCAGTCTTGTGACGACACGTGGCCTTCCTTAGCGGGTGTAGCCATGCTCGACCGTCTAGTTGGCATTGACTGCTACTATCACAAGATTATAATGTAAGTACGATTAATATATTAATATTGATGTCAATGCATTTCTAAACCAGTTATATATTGAATGCAGTATATGACGATAGTGGCTGATTAGTAACTTGGAAGCATGGTCAATGGGTTGTATATAGGTTTACCTCGCGGAATATATAATAGCCTACTATAGTAGGTAGATCTATATGATAGACTGCGTACGTGGTTTAATAGCAGGTAGGCATAGATAGTGCCTTTGTCGTGTGTCTTTATGACATCGCCGATGTCGTCATATGGCATAATAAATGTCTAGCATGCATTCATCTAGTATGACGACTATCTTTGTGTAAGCCTGACTGAGCCATAGGACAATAGGTGCATAATAAAAGGTGATGCAGGGGAGAATTGATGTGGGGTGGGTGTCACTCTCCGCTTACGTTTTTAATACCTTTTTCAGTTATTTTTCTTAGTATTTTTTCAAGTAGTGTTATTAGTCTCCCTTTATTAAATAATACATTTTATTGTCACTTAGTATTTTAAGAATACTATACCGTAAGTCAAAATTAGGTTTAATTCATCTTGAACAAGGTATAGAACCTTCAATTAATGTCTGAAACAGTGGTCATTTCTGTATGTATAATGTATACTTGTGTTGTACTGCAGTTTTGCTTACACTAATTTATCTTTCAGTGGTCTTATAATGTGAGAGATAACCATGAATGGTTATAAAGATAAAACAATGGCAATGAAGACACACTGTCTCAAATATGCACGCATGTACTACGATGCGTGTGTGTGTGTGTGTGTGTGTGTGTGTGTGTGTGTGTGTGTGTGTTTGGTCCCATCAATATATGTGAACAGTATGGCAGAATTAAGATGTACACCATGAATGGCATGTACAATAATAAATAAAAAATATATCAATTATAATAAAATATAATTCATGTCACTATAAAATATTATAAATCATCGGGTTTCTTTTCATTTGACTAGCATATTAATTCACCTTGTGTATGCATCATATGTCTTATGTTTCAGTGATTCATTGTGATATTTTATCCTGGTGTTCAATAGTATCCAATTACTACGACTTCTGGTAGAAATATTGATTTAACATCATCCACAACAGTTACTGGAGTCTCCCTATGCCATATAATCGTGGTTAGTTTTTTGTTTAATGTAAACACTATATTATAAACTGTGCTAGCATACCATATTAATGCCATAGTATAGCATGTTCCATAGATATGATAGGCATATCACATGCAGCTTTTGTCATATTTAACATCAATTTATAGCAAGTTGTACTCTTAGCCTAAAGTCAGTAAAAGTGTGGTGAAAGCAATTACATTATACTCGCCGTTGCGTCTATTCCTGTAACATTAATGATTTTACTATTAAAACTATATGTACGTTTGATCTTTTTTTAAAGCATACAATCACAGATGTTTGACCTACATAGTGGTCTAGCGAAGTTTTACCTGAAAGTATTTGACTTGACTATACACGTTTTATAGTTTTATAGAGCTATATAGCTAATTACTCGCGGCCCACTGGTTATCAATGTTTTAATATTTAAATAGTTAGAAGAGAGTCGCTATAATTACAAGAATATCACAAACTGAAAACGTAGAAAGAAAAGTATTACCGAATGTTACCGGAAGTTTGTATTTGCTATCAAGCAAGTTGCATATTGGAGGAATTTTAACTACCTTATCCTATACAGTAGTGAATAAATTACTGTGGGTATAAACATGATAGTGTATACGTGAATGTACAGTACTAGTCCC
>JAULBP010122976.1:0-17122 GCA_032355345.1 Lepetodrilus pustulosus | reverse complement strand
AAAGTGTGGATGTAACTCTTACATACTCAAGAGAGTTTCGTAACGTTGGGGCCAGGTCCAGATTCAGTTTCCAGTAAACTGCTTTCCATAATACTGTTTAAAGGTTAAACTCGCATTTTAGAGCTAAACCTGGCCCAGACCACATTCGGGACGAGATGAAACTCCAAGAAAACACATGAAGATCATAATTCTGTTGAATGTTTAACTTTATTGCAGCCTGTTCATTCATCAACCAGTTTCAACACAAGATATGTCAACAAGACATGTACTAAAACATACCACGTGAATGTAATTAACATGCAGAAAATAGTATCGCAGAAAAAAATACCAGAGTAGATTGAAAAGATTATTTTATAGTGGATAGTTAAAAATAAATGCGTAATGGTGACGGCAGTAATTTGTAGCATTACCTCCCTTTCATATGACATTACGTAGATATTTTGCTGTTGAACACAAAGTAAAGGCATATGTAATGTACTAAATGATATTTTGAATGTTTACTTATATATACCCTGTTGAGACATCAGACAGTTGAATTTGTTTACATCAATGAATATTTAACAAAAAATATTTGACATGATGGTTTTGCTGTGTCGACATGATGTATCATTTTATGTTAATGTAAAATAAACAATGGTTATATGATAGTTAATGCTTGGTGTACTTGTATCAATTTAGAAGAAATAATGTATAGAATTGCATTACAAAGCACGAAAAAAATAATCTATTCCTAAAATACAAATTGTTATGAATAAGGATGGAATGAAGGCAGGACATTTTACCAATTTTGATTAACTCTTGCCTGTTGGCATAAATATTCATACAAATTTGTATTGATGGATGATTTTTTACAGAGGTAAATAATTTGCAAATATTGTGTACAAATAATTATGTAATTTAAATGCAATCTGATAGTGATGCATCCATTAAGTGTATGTAAATACATGAAAGTATTTAAACCACAATACATCCATAGTTAACGTGATAAAGGCATACTATCACAGACTAATTATGTTTGATTTGTCCACCCAAAAATTGTTATTTACTAATGCACATTCCCCTACACTGGAGTGGATAGCTACCACAAATTTCATATTTTATATGAATTCCGGTTACGAAGCATTAATTATCTTGTATGTGATGCATTAACTGATTTATGAATGTGTCATTTTATATTTTAGTCGTACCACCGAGTTATTTCCCCTTGCACTAACATAATGACGCAAAAAGAAATAGGACCATATTCAGGTTGTTTACCATCAGCAATAACTCAAAGTCCTATATATTTGTGTTGGAATGGAATTTTGTCTACCATACAGCGGTGGAAATAAAAAGGTTTATACAAACATGATTTCATGTATGTTAAGTGAATGTACTTTGGAGTTGTAGCTAAGAACTAGTCCAAAACAACCATAAATATCTGTGATATCGTGCCTTTAAAAATAACAAATTATTTTCAATTGGAATAATACTAAATGAAGAAATAATACCCGGTAAGTACATGTATCAGACTAGAGACAACTACCGTATTTACGACATTATTCCAAATGACAAGATTCAATACAGTTTTCCATAAAATACCTTTTAAGTATTGATCATATTGCTTCATCATAAGTTTATGATAGTACCCCACGATACATAACATACATACACAGCAATAATTCCAGTATTTGTGAAAGACAAACATTCTCTTGATCAATCACACCAATACACACAATGAACTATGAATCAGATTAATGTCATATCCAAGTTTGTATGTTAGTGATGATAGGCAGATGTATAAAACTGGATGATAAAGTAATGAACAGGGGTCACACATTCTACTAAATAATGTAAGATGTACCAAATGAAGAAAAAAATATGTATAATTCTACTAAATGTATGTTACATTCCTTTAGTATGAAAAATAATGTTGAAAAGAAATAAAATGCAAATTGAAGGTTTGAAAAAAAAAGAAGAGAGAGACAACTTTTGTTACATGTGGATACAAATTCAACTCAAGAACTCATGATCACAACATATTTTAGACAAATGATCAGGGTTATTGTGTAAAAAAAGAAGCAGCTAAAATGTCATGACTATACTTCCCCTGTTTTAATTTACAATAGCTGACTAGCACTACATAAAGGTATAATAATAGTTACGAACAAGTGTAACAGAAAGCATTTGACATAATAATGAAAATACACAGAAAAAACCCCAGCACTATCAATGTAAATAAAATGCAGAAGTATCGCTTTAACTGGTATTACTGATTAGGTTCAAAAGAATAAAATAATCCAGTGAAACATATATATTGAAAAGTGTTCTAAAAACACCAGTGATAATAACTTTTAAATGTACTTGATAAATATTTCAGCACTTTCCAATATGTTATCCCTAGAGCCCAAGGTTTTTTAGGTTCGAAAAAAATCATTCAGTTATAACCCTCACTCTGAGTCAAGGATGTAAATGAGTTTTAGTATTGTAACCCTTCTACAACGGGAGTAACCCTTATAATTACAAACTGGTCACTGAAGCAGTTTGTGACTGTTAAATAAAAACAAGATTACATGACAAATAAAATTGGACATCAAAATAAAGATAATTAAATAAAGATAAATATAGCTCTAGAACAGATTGTGTGGTACTGTAGACAGTATTGGTACGGTATATGTACATGAATATGTAAGCCTGCAATATGGTTGAATATATATATAATGATAAAACAATAGTACAATGGCCACTTTTTTGCATATGTTGTAATGAAAGACAAATAACCACGACAGGGTAGATCGATAGTTGGTGCTATTTATCTACATTTGGTTATTTTAACAAAATACTAGGTATGGGGTACATGCTGAACAATAGCGAACCAGTGCATCATTATTGCAGATCACTATTCAACATTCAAAACTAGAAATCTTGCCATATGGCAGTTGAGCATACCGGTAATATACTTTTAACAAGATTGTAAAATTTAAAAAAATCATTATTGAGTCTTATTTCTTTTCTCGAGGATAGTTAATTTCTTTCAAAGATACAATGTCAGCAGAATCCTGTTTGATTAAATTCAGTAACAAAATAATTCTCTATCATGGCCTCACAAAAGCCAATGTGAGGAATGAAATCGACATATTTAGAAAACAAATATCTATTGCTGTACTGGGCGAGTACCCATAACAGTTTTCCACGATTCCAGCACAACCATACAAATTACAATTAACATTTTTCTGGAATAATATAAAACAAATATCAGAGTCCCATTCCACAGAATCCCATTCCACGGAACGATCGTAGCACAACAACAGTCACAATGTATGTGTTGCAACTCTCGTAACCACTTGGTAAAATACTGTATTTCAATAGCTTGCTATTTGTGGTCAAATAAAGACAGTTCCATAATTAGATAAAAGAAGTGAAACGAAAAGAACAAAATACTAATAGTTTAAGCCAAATTTCTGAAACCTGATCAACATTTCTATAGAATTTAAAGGATAATGTATGCCAATAGAGTACTCACAACTTCATTATAATCATCATCAGTTGTTTTTTCGACAGTGGGCTAAACATGAATGTGATGGTTCAAGTGGTATGTATGATATCTGAGACATTTTTGGCAAAAGGAGCACATTTCAAAATTTGCGTAACATAAGTCATAAAATTTAAAAGGTTTGCTGTATCCTAATAATTTAGGATGGATAAGAAAATAATACTAAATTTGGTAAAAATGAACATATTTTACAATTGACTAATGATTGATGTTAACATTATAGGGCACCACTTACATGGTTTTAATCATGAAAAATCCTGCATGAATGGAAACAAAACTACAAACATTCACAAAGCTGTTCAGCACATAATCTATCAAGACAAAATATCCAAAAATAATGAATATTTACTCTTCTGAAACAAAGTTCACTACAAAAGAAAACCCACCAGTATGTGTGTACATTACCAACTAAAGATCATGAAAGTTAGTTCTTATAAACTTTGGTTTTGAGACATTAGTTTTGAGTCGGATCATAAAAGAAATGACTTGCAACTATACCATAGTCGATTCAGAAATATTTTACGAGTGATTCACCCTGTTATAAGATATTCAGGATGGTCAGTAGAAAAAATATCACTCCAGTCTGAAGTCTAATAATGTCTTATTATAAATTATCATTGAAATTATTTCTTGAACACATAGTTAAAATAGCGATATTTCAACTTGTTATTTATGACAAAAGTAATTTGACAACTACTGTATGCCTAGTATAGAGCAGAACATTCAAAATTAGATTTCACATTCCTGTCAAAAGATCACTTCCTCTATATGAAAAATTGATTGCATCAGTGTTTTATGTTGCGTGAATATTTCATTATAAAACAAAGACTATAAAACGTACCAAATGTGAGTAATGATATATGGATAAATATTTTATGAAGCTGTCAATCTAGGTCGAGATTCTATGTTCCATTATATTTGTGATATAATTTGTTACATAAAATTAGTCATGAGTACATGTACCTCAACTTTGGTGAACACCTTGGGTGTAAAGAATAAAATAAGATGTCACCTAACATTAATTGCAAATATGATGGCAAGTATCTTCAAATAAAGATTACTAGTGATGTATAAGATTAGCACAAAATAACGCTCAAGTATAATGTTGAACAAAATATATCCCAGTTAACTGAGAAACTGAATATCATAAAAGTATAACTTGTCATGTATAAGATTAGCACAAAAACACTTGAGTATTATGTAGAACATAAATAATAGCAGTTAACTGAAAAAATGAATCGTAAAGTATATCTTGTGCTATAGATAAGAGTAGCAGATAAAAACATTGAGTATTATGTCAAACAAAATCTATTGCAGTTAACTGAGAAACTGAATAGTAGAGTAGCATTAAATCAGACATTTTAATTGCAAGCTTAACACAAGAATATATTAAATAAATATTCTATTATATTGTTGTGGTTACATAATTTGAATAAGTTGACATGTTGAAATTAATGGACCCAATGGTATATAGCTCACATGGTATGTAAACAAATGGACATTAATACCTTTGCGAGTTGTAAAATCATGATACACCAGTCAGTGAGTGGATGGACATCTATAACTTGAATAAAAGATGAACAAATCATATAGTTCACAAAATCTTTAGTCGTGAAAAATGAGATTTTATTACTGGGTTTTGATACAGATGTTGAATATTAAATACTTCAAATGACATCATAAGTTGGTGTATAACATGATACAAGATTAGTCTACTCGTTACCAGAACAAATCGGTGAGAAAAATTATCACCATACAATAATTAAATGTAGATTATTAAATTATTTTCAATATGGCCACCATATCAGCCATGTTTAAAAGAAATACTTTTCAGCCTTCATTATGGCGACATTTGTATAGTTTTAATGTCATTAGCTCCATTGTTTTAGGATTGATCAAATACTCAGTAATTTCCAAGATCAATTTGAAATAGACTTTTCATAATTACCAGCTTATGGTTCCAGTAGACTACGAACAATAATGATGTTGATGTATCACAATGGACAAGCAGGCCCTCGTATAAGTCGATTGTTCCTTTTGACCAAGTTAGTTACTAGCCATATCAGTCAGGAACTAAGTCGGTTACTGTCAGTCGGTTACTGTCACAGTCACTAAGTAATGACACATGAACACTCAGTAGTAATATTGGCACATTGATCTCTCAACACATGACCTCATCCAACAGAGTAAATATAGTTAAAACATTAATTCCCTGTGATAAAAGGACTAGTGTGTTAGTCTTGAACTCAACTGAAAGGTGTTTTACTTGCCGAGTCTATTTCAGAATATTGATCGAACTGACCTATGAATTGATTGAATTATTGCTTTAGGTCACAGTGGGAATATCTCACCCATAGGCGACAACCTTTGAACACAATTACGGTTCAAATCCAAGTAGACTGGATATTATTGGTCCATAGCATCCCTCTTTATAGTTTTCCTACTAATTGCGTAGTATCGGTTCCACATGAAGTGTGCAACATGCTACATGACCCAATATCAAAGCTAACTAATATCTCGAGCAAGTTCTGATAACATCCTACCAGAAAATGCTTCAAGAACTTTTCATATTCCAATGTTCATGGCTTCATTTGTTTTGGGCATTTGAGACTCGAGTCGAGTGCTCCATACACATATGCATTAGCAACAAAAATGTTTGAAAATAAAACAACAAGAACACATGCTGATGGCATGATTGACCAACCACTGAGGCAGGTTGGAATGCATAGCGCACTATTCAGTGACGTCACAACTCTTCTTGACCTCGCTCAATCAGGGAGTATGTTCAGTGTTGTGTTCTTGGCATTTGATTTAAAATTCACAGCCCTCGACTCGACACTCGTCCAAAACAGATACAGCCCATGGTTGTCATGAGACCCCTCTGAGCACTATGACATACTTGGTTGCATTGCAGGGAAAAAAAAGTATAATATCTACACAAGCTGCACACAAGCATCATTTCAAATGATCAGTGAAAGGCAAAACTAGTAAAGTCTTCTCAGTAGATCACAGTTTACTTGTTCACAAACTCACTCTTTCTCTCTCTCTCTCGCTACCCATATCTGACGCTCAGACCAGGTTGATATGCTAATTGTGGGAGACATACTTTGGTGCTATGTATATACAGTACTTGGTCCTTCGCTATGAGTAGAAAGTGAGCACGCTGGTCTGGTTTCCTCTAAGCAGTAGTATAGGTGGCATGTCTCTAGTCAGCGTGTCTATCCATGCCATGTAAAGACCGGCGGAACACGTGCTCTTCCTCGGCATGGGCAGAGTCCTGTAACACAAACGGACAGCGTTAATCAGGAGTTTGCTTGGATGACCGTGACAACAAATATCATACTGCATATTCAAGTCTTGTCGTTCTTTTAGGACGAGATTTGAAATATTAATTTATTATATAAATTTTAGAATCTTAAAAATTGAATTAAATTAAATTACATGTATATCCACTTGCAGTTATTTTTACACTCAAATCATGTTTAATGTACTTACATAACTATCAAAGATGCATCTTTGGACTTCTCTTGCATCAACTCCCGTAAACGAATGTGACGATTCGTCTGCAATATGAGGAGAAAGGAAATGTAGGAGGAAACCATTACATATTTCTGATAGCATTTAAATAGTGTGAATGCATGAATGCAAGTGCACAACAACATACACATGTACACACATATACACATCTTTGATTATTATGGAAGAAAAAATGGATTAGGGTCAATTTCAGTATACGGCTGGTTGTTATATCACTAGGGACATATCATGTTATAAAGGAAGCACTGTACTTTGATATTAATGAAAACTTAGATCATCCCAACCTCTTCAATATGTTTCTCAATTTATTTGAAACTTCCTTATACTTCAAATCCAAACTGATGCCCTATATTAATAGAAAATGTATATGCAACAGATCAAGATTAAAACTTCACTCAAATGATTAATCTGTCCAGTGATAAACTTCATGTACATGGAATCGGACCAACCTTATCTTTGAGCAGAGTCATCTCCTCTTGACTGGTTTTCCAGGGAAACTTCTCTGCAGTTTCGCCAGCCTTTTCATTCAGAACCCAATTACTGACGATGTTCTCAAACTCCATTTTACTGCATAGAAAATGTGCAAGCTTTGAAATAACGCTAGGTAAATATCCCAAAATAATTCTGAATAATATATACCAAAAGGACAAAAGAGACATTGCTATTAGTCAGTATTAGTATTCTGTAATGCACTTGGAAGTAAATCGTAGCAAAAACATAAACACTTGCACATGCTAATTATTTATGAGCTAGTATAGTCCCATAACCAACAACTCACCTCTCTTCTTTTGGAGATTTGGATACATCAGGAAGAACGGTCATGTCCTTACATTCTATCCGGAACTTTGACAGAAGTGTGGCCATTCTGAAATCAGATCAGTTATATTAGTTTGAGTATCTGTAAATTGTCATTGGCTGTATTACGTATACGCTGAACCAATACAATTACTTAATCGATGAAATAAAATAAAATCAAGTCAAATCAAATCAATTACTTTTTTTAATCAAAATAAATACTCAATAAAATCAAACTAAATCAATTGTTTTCTTAACCCTCTCCCTGCTGGATTATCCACAAACCCATCTCTTTAGGGCATCTCCGGTTGGCTGCAGCAGGGAGAGGGTTAATCAAATCAAATCAAATCAGTCCAGTGAAAATAATTAGAACCTTGGACAAATAAATCAGATCTGCAGAAAAGTGCCATGCATGAATCAAATCATATCAAATCAATCAGTGACCCTAAGACAGGAAATGACCCCCAAATACAGGAAATGACCCTTACTGTCTCTGCTCTCTGTCTAGCTCCCCTTTCTTGGTGCCGGCAGTGAACACCCTCAGCTTGCAGCCACGCCAGTGGGCCTTGGTGGTCAGAATGTACGGGATCAGCAGGGTCAGGCCTGCAAGGACAGCAAGGGGAGATAATGGTGAAGACACATAAAAATATCAGGTTTCTGCAGCAAGTTAGTGAGTGATTCAGAGATCAATATCACTGATAAATTTTGGTCCATTTGCAATATTGAACTAGAAGCCAAAAGTAGAAAGTGAGCAAGTGAGTTATTATTTTACGTCAAAGCAGCAATTTATTTTACCCATACATGCTGATTAATATTTGATTATACCAAATTAGAAGATAATCGACTACAGTGGACTAGTAAGGTGATTAGGGACTCTCAATTTCTTTGTCTATTTATTACACATATTATTTATTTTTGTAATTGCAAGAATCAATTTCACTATATACATTACATAGCTACTATTACGTAGCCCGAATTCCTCTGTAGCAAAACTTGAAAATTCACTTCAAATACATGAGAAGATAACATTTTTCTTTCTGAGGTTAATATATGGGCATGTTTGAAATGTATACAATCCTTTAAAAAACCCTCCACATGTATGTAACTTCAAGACTTCACATACTTTACATCTAGCTAATAGCCCCTTACCTCCATCATCAAACAGCCACCATACGTCAATGGTCCCCTTCTTGGGATGCCTTTTGAACATGTTGATTCCCTTCAACACTTCGATGTTCAGCACCTCCCTGGATTTGCTGCGGCCGTTCTGTATGTCCCCTCCTGCTTTTTTGTCGCCCAGCATGGAGGAATGGTTGTCGATACACTCGTAACTGGTGTGGAGGGCGTGAGGAGGTGTGTCTTCGGGTGTTAATTCGTCGTCGCTGACTTCTGAAATGTAGAACAACGTTTGACAAATACTCTTGATTTTTAACTTCTACTGATGCAGGAAGTTTGTTTTGTGTTGTAATCCCAAGATGTATCCAAGGTGACCAAGTAAGTCCTATTTAACACTGTTAACCCTATTCAATACTATACTATTTTTATCGGGGTCGGGATGTAGCGCAGTGGTAGAACGTTGGACTTCGGATCGAAAGGTACAGATTTTGATAGGATGCACTGTCTGTAGAGTGGCACTACAGTTATCATCATTGGTTTGTCAGTACCAGCCGGTGTTCGCAGGTTTACTGCAACATTCCGCGCTACGATAAAACTATTTTATCTTACAGAGTTACTTCCCCTTTTCACACAGATTTCACAGAATTACTTCCCCTTTCCTAAACAGACACGGCACGACCAATCAAATCAACTAATGATGGTGGTTGTAGTGTAGTGAACATTAACATACGTCACTGCTTTATTCTATCAGTTAACAAAATTAATGCTAGCCCAGGCCAATGCTCATGGTATCCTAAGGACTAGTAGAAATTCATGTATTTTGTTATTTTGTATCACTATTCGGACTAATAAGTTATAATAAAGTTTTCTATCCCTGCATATACACAAAGTTATAATTTCACATATGCCATAATAACGAGGGCAAAAAGCAATGAATAAGTAAGCATGTCGACGCATAAATTAATCATCAGCTCCAGTCCAAGTACCGTAAGATTTGTTTGACATGATACCATGATACATGCATACCAGATCTCATGATACATGTACCACCACAGTTCCAATGGAATCAGTTTGATTTTAACAACCTGTGTTGGGACCATTCATGGCCTGCGGCAGTTTTAACTGGTGATGTTTGGTGACAGTGAATGACAAACAGACCAATCACGACATAAGAACATCATTATGTCATTGTGGCATTAAGTTTACCAACTGAACGAAAAATGGGAAGGCATGGAAAACATCATCTTTCTTGCATTGTAAATTTATGATTAACAAAATATTTTTCCCTTTCAATAGGTAATATTGTCATTTTACTTTAATCTGTGAGATTTTTGTTGAAAGATTTATGGCTAAGTGGCAAATTAATGTCTCTAAAAGATATTGGAACATGGTTATGACTACAGAATTGACAACAAAAACATTTGACCGACATGTAACAATGTTGACGAACGGAGACAGGAAAAAAAGTGATTTACATAACACAATAAAATGGACAGATCCATAAACGAGAACATACCACGTGAATGAGTGAGTTGTTGTTTATCATCTCTGCTAATATTTCTCTCCCATATATGTTTACTAGAAACTTTTGATTTGTAGTCTGATGATGGTCGATGGTATTTCGCTATTACCCATCCATGAGCCCACCCCAATTCCTGTCCCCAGACCCCACCTCCCAGACCACACCTCCCAGCCCACTTATACTGACCCTCCCAACCCACACCCACAAACCTATAAAGGCACTTTACTTGTAATTACGGTAATTAATGAGAGAGTGGTACCATGATTTGGTGTTTGACACTATTTTCTACACTAATCCAATGCTCTTGGCTTGGTGTGTTTGTGTGGAAGACGATATCCGTTAGCACATTGTGTCACAAACAACTTACAGTGAGAGGAGCACAACCAATCTTTTATCTATCCAACCATACAGGATAGAATCTTTACAGTGCACAAAACATTGCTCGACTATACTACATGTGTTGTTGGTGTTCCAAATAATAAAGAAGAAAAAGTGGTAACAACATCTTCAAGTTACTTCATTAACACATGCAAATATTGACAAAGAACCGGGATCATGTCACCAGGATCATGTGACCAGTCATGTGATCATACAATGTCTTACCTGGCCTACGTCGAGGGAAACTGAGAATGCGGTCTACAAATTCGAGGGAACAGTTTAACATTTCAGACAAGTTTCTCAATAAATGCACATCATCTAATACATATTAAGACTATGATTAAAGACGCATTCTCACTAACATGTCAAGAGGTAGAGATTCTTAAAATCATGCTAAAAAAGCTAATATTGAAAGTAATTTCACAGGAAAAGATTTCTCAGTAACATGCTGAAGGATCATTCAAGCTAATCTCAGAAAAATAGTAAGAAGTAAATTCTTAAATCCGTGCAGTAAAATCAACTTGAGTTGGCACATCATTGTAACCGAGTTAATTAATTAAATTCAACAGTCTCAACATTGAGCCTTTACATCAATAATAATTCCTAATCATATTCCACCGTATAACCAAAAGATAACAAGCAGACATGGCAACAGACAGTTGTGATGTCAGTGGAAAATAACCCTGGGATCAGGTACAGGAGGCCGTCCAGGGCAAATAAATCGATAGATTTCCGTCGATTCACGGAAAACTGCCATGCCTGCCATTTAAGTAAATAAATCCAACAGCCCCAAAATATAGCATTTATATTAATAATTTGCAATCATATTCCAGTGTTGTATCCAAAAGATAACAATGAAGCATTCAGTGCAACTCTGTTGTGCCACGTCAAGAGATTCAGCCACGTGTGTGGTACGAGTTATCTATGACAAAACCTGCGTACCATCATCTGTGTATCCGTCAGGTACATAAACCGTGTCCATGTCGATGTCTACCCCGAACCCTTCCTGTAGTCTCAGTAGTCCGACACCATAGTGCAGATCAAAAGCATCGCTGAAAGTAGACCATCGGAGAAGTAAAGCTTAAATAAATATTTATGTTTGTACTTTTTATTAGATTTTATTATTTTAAACTGGAGTTTGGAGCAGCTTTCAAGATTCTTTCACTCATATTACGGCTTGTCAGTTTAGGGCAGGTGTAAACCCACAACATCCATAGCTCTGAATGTTGTAGTAAACCTGTGAGCACTGGCTGGTACTGACAAACCAAAGCCAACTGTGGTAAAAATAAAACCCCAGCATTTTCATAAATTAAATGCTGTAGTTGTAAATGTTTCATGCAATCGTCAACGGAATGATATATCAGTCCAAAGTGAGTGAGTGAATATGGAGTTTAACGTCGCTGAGGGAATCTTTCACCCATTTGCGACGAATCAGTCCAAAGAAACAACAGTGATATTGTAATCACGGGCCGTAATAAATCATGATTGAACTGATGTGTTACTCCACAACTTACTGTATAATATTGAAGTATTCTTGGACTGTAACAGGATCGCACTTTCGCCAGTCTGACTTGAAGCCCATTATCAAGGTGTTTGGCCGAAGCTTCCCAATGCCTGTTGTCTAACACATGAAAAGAACAAAATCAGAAAATGTCATATGGGTTGTTGGTTATAACAAATTTGTTATGAATGTGTCTCGATACATCAAATGTCAATAACTCTGTTATGAAAATTAGATGTAATTAACATTATTATAGCTCAGGCTTCATACACTGACAATATTACAAGCATAAATAATTCTAGCATGTGCATGTTCTTACATGCATAATGGATTGGACCCCGTTTCTGAATGAAGGTGCGGTAGTGACAGCGTAGAATGCCTTGACTCGACGCTTGTTGAGCCAGGAATATACAGCTGAAGATGTCAACTTCTTCAAGTTGTCTCCCTGCTGACCCTGTGGGAAAACATATACAACAATCTCAAAAATTAAGCTATTACTCATTCGAGAAATCAAGAGTGATTGGTCCTGAAATTGTCTCCCCTGATGAGTTTGATTATGCCTGCTTTCAATATTTTATTTTTTAAATTGGCACTTAAAGCCACTTTCAATTTAATTCCTCACTATGGATGGGTGTAAGGAATGTGTACTATTGAACGACATATGTAGAGATTCAAACTCAGACTTTTGTCGTGTAGTCCGACACACAACCACTGCACTACCTATCTGTCCCAGCCCCAGAGGTGTTATGTTTCTCACTCACCACAATGACATTGGCACAGACCATGAGGCTGATCTTCTTAGTGATATGTGACACAAAGTCCACCAGAGCCGGCCGACTCTCCGGTAGACCCGACAGTACAAGCATCTGGGGCCTGACCACAAACAAAAATACAAAAGATAACAGGTGCTGCCTATTGCATACAAATACAAACTTATTATAAATTATATGGTCAATATTACATTCAGGACTAGTTTGGTTCCTATAGGGACAGCAATTCTCGTCTCAGTCATATCCAGTGACAGGGTACCGGTGAAACCTAATCAGAGTTGTAGCAAGATACCTGCTAATCAACGTTACGTTTAATGAAAATGGAACTATTAGAGGCTTTGATAAAAAAATATACCAAGCTGTCAGTCAATGTGTAGCATATTTAGATGTTTGATCAGTTTACTACAACAGGTCTTGAATGAATTTTCGGCTATCCCATGTCAACTTATGGTTTCTATTGTTCGACTTAGTGAGTATAGAAGTAGAAAGAAGTAGAAGAAGAAGTAATTTTAGAAGTAAAATTAGTAGAAATAGACATTGTTTTACGTCGCAGCAGGAATCTTTCACCCATATGCGACACTTTTTAACTTGGTAGCCGTACCTGAAGTTTTTAATGTGGTCTTCCACTGATATGAGTTTAAGTGACGACTGCAGGGCATTTCTGTATACATGTGCTTGGGTCGACGACCCCCAGTTGACCTCTGAAACCAAAATACCCACATATGTCAAGAGCAGTAGGTATTTTAACCTTTATTCATACTTTTATTAGGAATTAAGTGTCAATGGTGTACATCTTAAACAAAAAACTCATCTTGAAATGAAATAATTCTTCACGGGAAGATAGATATTGCTCCTCAATAAAGTTCATAGATACAGTCGACCCCCGTAAATCAGGACGGTGGTGTTCCCGGTAAAATTGTGCCAAGAACTGAATTTCCGGATATCCAAGTCATTTTACATAGGAAGACTGATATATGGTTCCCAGTAAAAACCATGCGGATAGCGAGGGAACCCGATGTCCGAAGTCCAGATATACGGGGGTCCGCTGTACAATAGTCATTCAATTTAGTGATGCATTATTGCAAGACAGGGTCCTGTTCCACAACAAACATAGCACTGCGATGTGCGTCATCTATAGGAGCTATGGCTCTTCTGGAACGACGATTGCTGTTTAAAAGGATGCTGATCAATGATTAACGTTTGAGTACCTGGTTTAGTGTGATGGACGTATATAAACAAGGCAGATATGACTCCGAAGGTGATGAGAGCAGTCCACCATTTGATGATGAACATGACGGCAAGACAGATCAGGGCACCCAATAGACTGCACCATTTGTTGTAGAAGCGGAACGCAGGTCGCCAGCCTGAAGAACGGAACAGAACAGGCACGTACAGAACATTTCCAGAGTAATTTAATTTGTTTCTTTAATTTGGTTTGTTACTTTCTAATAGTTTGACAATTGCTATTGATAAACCTGCATAATGTGGCACTATGAATAGTTTACTCATGATTCAAGATTGTCAGTTAAGTTATTAGTAGAAGCTGGAGACCACCCTCAACTGCACACCAGAAAGAAAAAAAACACCATTAATTATTTTTAATTGTATATCATAATGTATATCATAATTATTACGAGTAACTAAACATGGCTGACTAGATACAGGAATGGTTGAAGAGTGTAGGTAAGGAATCATACTGGTCTGCTTGGTCAAAGGTGTCATGAAGATATAGACAGATGTCAATTAACACTGGATTGACAGTTTCTGATTGAGGTATCATTAGTACAAGCTCCAAGATTCTGAAACCTTTTTTTGTACGATTTCATGCTCAAACTCAAATTTTAGGCAACTATTTGTGAATAAAACTGAATTGAGAATGAAACTGAACTCAACAAGTTTCACAATATCGGGAACTGGTAATAAATCCAATTATTAGGTTACATTACCTGGGGACCTGATGAGGGAGGCATCAAAACAAGAGTAGTTAATGAGGGTGTAAGACATAAGGAAGAAGTTAGATATCACAGGGGCAATGGCATTCAGGTCACCTGCAAACAGGAAATGAATGTGTAGAACGTGCTACCAAGATATATAATCTTCTTTTTTTTATAAATATTTTCCCCACCAAATATTTATGGGTTGAAGTGACATGCCAACAAAACTGTTGCATCAGGAATGTTTATATGCTACAATAGAATGTACTTTCTTTACTTTGCATAGATGCAAATTAATATTTGGACTGTTTACAATTACTCAGATCTGAGGGATAACATTATGACATTATAACACTGGTTCACTTACCTATACAAACAAATCCCAACCCAATGAAATATGCAAGAATGTAGGCACGTCTGGGGTTATCATCAATACCATAACCTTTCGCAAAATACTTTATTTTGGGGAAAATTTCATCTTTGCAGACTGCCTGTAAACAAATAATTTGTGTTTTATGAGTGAAATGCACTAATCATTTGAACTAATATTGTACATATATAATAATGATGGAGAATTCACAATGTTTCTTCAGAGCTGGTAGATTAATACAACAAAAGGTTTATTTTTGTGCTGCTTGTATTAGACATAACTCAGAAAAGCCTTTCTTGTGGAGTGCTACCGACAGAGACTCACTTGGAAGACTTTAGGGGCAGACACGAGACTGGCCAGTGCCGACGAGAGAGTGGCTGAGAAGATACCAGCAGTAATGAGAGGTCCAAAACCTGACATCATCTCCATGGCCTGAAACATTGCATTACAATTTAAAATATGTATTAAATATCCTTTGCAGATTATTAACCTCCAAATTATAAGGTTCTTGTAATTCTATCACAAACAAAAGAAAGAGAAACACAATATATCAACCAATAAATTAATAAACATAGAAAACGTCTGGTTTCTAAATGATACTTTCAGTGATCATGTCAACATTTATGCATCTAACTTAGATTCTAAGTGAGGGAATAATCAAATTATTGCTAGTCACCTAAGAAATAGATGTGGCATTATTTTAAACACCTTTGCCATTACACTCCAACATTGATGTTTAGCATTAATACTGTCTATTCTTATTATAGTCCCTGTATGCACGTGATCCATCATAATGCGAATGTTTAGTGTTGATCCTGCCCTTGCTTATTCTAAAGTCTGCATCCACGTGCCACTGTCTACTCCAATTCCTTCCCATGCTTAATTCAATGGCCCTGCATCCACTAAACAGTGCAGATGTCTACAACCACCACCACAACCACTGACCTGGTAGTCATTCATCAGCCCATACTGGCACTTGCCGCCCACACCCAGCGAGCAATTCCGTATCAAGCTCTCGGTGTACACCAGCGCTGGCCCGCTCTCATTGGCAGCCAGGTCCATCAACGCCAGCGTGGTGGTGCTGCCAGTGACGTTGGGGATGCCGACGACCGCGGTCACCACGGTGGGGTGGATGCCGATGTAGCCGACGGCATCGCGCAGCATGCAGCCTCCCAGCGTCGCCGCCACAGCGAGATACACAATGGTGGAGATCAGGATGGCCAGGAGCGTTCCTTTAGGAATGGAGACCTGAGCGTCCTGGAGGAAACGATGGAGAAAAAATAATATTTTAACAGGGTTCAAATTCTGTAATATGTTTGCGAAAGTTACTTTTCTGACACGATCATGCTAGAATGCACTGTGTATACAGTGGCAATATAGTTATCATTCTCAATCAGTCAGTATCAGCCTATACTTGCAGGTTTACTGCAACATTCATCGCTATGAATGTAGCAGGTTTCTTGCTGACCTAAACTGACAAGTCGTGATATTAGTGAACAAATCTTGATAGTTCATTAAAAGACATTAAATATAGTCTATAATTTTATTTAGTTTTTTTGTAATGGGGGTTTAGAGTCGCTTTCTAGAATCTTTAACTAATATCACGACTTGTCAGTTTAGGGTAGGAAGAAACCTGCAACATCCATGCTGAGTACTGACAGACCAAG
>JAULBP010122865.1:0-17126 GCA_032355345.1 Lepetodrilus pustulosus | reverse complement strand
GATATTGTTTCTCAAAGCTCTCTTATCTACTACGAGACCACAAGAACTCTCTTAGCGATCTCTAATACATTGCGCTAGTGCACTTACGAAAGCGCTATGGTCACTTATTGGATAAGAGAGCTTCGAGAAACGATACCCTGATAGTCTGGGAGCTCGAGGAACCTCGCTGGGAGACTTGACAACCATGTCGAGTCTTATTTCATGCGAGAGTCTATTTCACACTGGGAGTAGACTTCTCTACCTCCATAGTCTGACCTCTGATATAAATAATGGCATACTGGATGGTCTACTTGAGTCGGCACTATTCTTACCTACGTACTTACTCTCTGACAACTCGTGATTGATGTGCAATCAGACAGGTGAAATATACACAGAGAGCTGTGATGGGGGACACCAGGGGTCCTCTGGATTGATAAAAGGGAGTTAATAGGGGTGTTCTATTATTCGATTAACCCGACATAGTTGGGGACCAAGCCTATTTTTGACGATGTTATTGTTGTCATGGTCTGTTTAGCAATGCACAGCTTATCTCTGATTTTGGGTTAATTCTATTACGATTTAACGTAAAATTTATTTTCTAGAAAGATTATATTTTGGGGGTATAATGTGCAATTTGTATTCAACATATTGCAAGTTAATTCTGATGGATGGCGATGTAGCTAAACAGGAATCTTCTTGCTACATACCAACGTCTGTAAAGTTTCATTTTCATTAAATGTGACTTAATTGATGTATATTTTTAAACCATTGCAATTAATAGGTTTAGATTAAACCATAGATAAGGGAAATGGATAGCTAAACTAATGCTAGAGATTGAAACTAGAAATACACCGCAAGTGTCTATTACAAATTGTATGTTATTTTAATGATTAATTGCCAGTATATAAACTTGCGAGTCGTAATTTGTATTTTATTATCAACTGTGCACCTTTATGTTGCAGTTTCTTTTAATAATGTATGATATAAAGAGAGTATCCATTTTCATATTGCATTTCCATGATTTTATAGAGCAAAGATGATACCAAATCTATATATTTCAATACCAGGCAAAGAGACACTAGAGTATTAGCTTTATGAGCATTAATATTATTTCTAGCATGAAAACATTACATAGGTATTTCATAGAATAAACGTCGGTCTAATAAATCCCATGTCAACATCATTCCTCCGCTGTACCCGCCTCCAAGTAGACCAAATATCACTTAACGCAGGTGAGCTTGCACGTAATCTCGACTGGGTGGTAATATATTAATGGCGCAATGATACCCATGGGTTGAAGGAGGGAGGAATTTAAGTGGGGAAGATGGAAGTTGGGCAACGGTTCTCGATGCTTTTATTGTTGACTCAGTGCCAGACGGAGGTAGTGGAGTTGTGGATACAGTTAGCGGAATTGACAGTAACGCTTGCCACCTCTGATATCATGCCCCTCCATAGAGCCACAATGTCTGCACTTGTACTTTCCTCTTTTCCTCTTTTGGCTGGAGGCTTGCTCCTCTTCTGTCAAAGGGAAGTAACTCTGACTTATTTCTTTTTTTAATGTTTTTTTTTTCTTTCTTGTTTTGCAGGCAATAGAAACGGCATACAGAATGGCGAAGCACCGAGGCATTGTAAAACCTGTCATGCATGGAGAGGTAAGGGTGAATAAATTGCTCACAAATAATAAATAGTTTCAACACGCAAAATATCGTACTTATGACTTTTTTTTCAGGAGGTACATGCATTTGGGAAATTAAGTAGATATTAGTATGCAATCAGGGATCGAAATTAACTTTAAAAAAACTTATTAGTCCGAAGAGTGATACAAATAGCAAAAGACATAAATTTCTACTAGTCCTTAGGATACCTTTAGCAGTGGGATAAATGGCCCGGGCTAGCGGACTAGTGTTAATTTTGATCGCTGTATGCAATAATTAATTAATAATTCATAGAATATTAATATTGCGATTTGCAGGAAAATGTGACATGATATAGATATCATTGGTATGTATTACAGTGATCAAAATAGAGGGGGTCCTGGGGTGTCATCTGAAAATCTGACCACCAGAAAATTACAGATTTTATCACCATTAACATTAGGCCGATTATTTTCTGAATTTTGAACACTTAAAATCATATTGCAAATATACATTATCGTCATAATGGAGCAATCTCCCACAAAGCATCTGTGAATTAGACAAACTTCACTTTCAAGAAAACACTAAAAAATCACTTTGTTCATCCCATTTCCCAAAAGCACATTTGAGTAGTTATTCTGAATAGTTGTGCTACATTAATGTATAATAATAATAATAATAATAATGTACATTATAGTTAAATGTACATTGTTGATGGATATGATACATACACATTTATCAGCAGAAACTTGATCCCGAGATAATGAAACCTTTTTGAAAATGATTTCAACTCAACTCAAAGTTAACTTTGTTTATAAATTTCCATATAAAACTAATTTGAGCTTGAACGTGAAATCATACTCAAAAGATTTCGTAATCTCGCTGCCTGGTATTAAATTAACCTGTCGGAAAGTATTATCTTCCCTGTAAAGTCATCAGGTTGGTTGGAATTTAAGATACAAATGATACAAGATATACACGTTACACAGATTACAACATGCACATGTGTGTATAACAGAAAAAATACAAAGGAAGTAGATGTTATATAGCTGTCACACATGTTCTTCATCAGTTCACATTAGAATCATTGACTATTTGTTGCTACTTTGCATCCTTTTATCAGCCAAATACTAGAATAGATCAATGTTTATAGTTACGTTAATTATCGTGACATTTATGAATGAACATAACGGTAGTAATTACGGGACAAACGAATTGCTCTGCTGGCTAATTAGACAGAATATGGAGTCCTTTCGCTGAATTTCTAATAGCGCGATGGCTCGTCATGGAAAATGTCACTTCATTCAATGCAAATGTGACATTGTCTAATTAGGCTTGCTTATTAGTCATGTGGGAAGCTGGAATTGTAATGTGAATCTGCAATTTCCAGAGAAAACGTAAAGAGGAGATGTTTAAGGAGATATCGAGAACATCTGATCTCCACTTACCATTACGTAATGGCCAGTTGTTCAGATTGTGCAAGATGTTGCAATTCTTCTTTGCACACAGAGACTCTTCAATAATCGAGGAAGCATTGTCACTTTGAAACACGTGTGCACAGATGTTTTTGCAAGAGTTAAAATTTATTTTTTATTAAACCTATTAGATGCTATCTCGCTGGAATTAAAAAAAATTAAATAAAAAACTTTACATTGTAATGTGTGCATTTTTGTTGTGGACAATTGTGTAGAACAATGTGAATAAATGCTTATGTCATTTATGACTTTTAAAGGCAATAGAATTATCAGTGTAAAATCTATTTTAACCTTTGTGTAGACTTGTGAAATTTCCTGCTGTTCAATGTAAAGTGCAATTTTGCAATGAAGTGTGATGAAAAAAATGGGTTTGGTGTTATAGTGACTTGATAATACTTCAATGTTGAATATCTTTCTTCTCACCACATGTCAATCTACGCGGGCAGTGTTCAATTCAATTTAGAAGCTATCAATTCACAATTGATACTCTCTAAATTCCAAACAGTAGACCTTTTCCCCTAATACTGACCATGTGACGTGTCTTCAGTGACGGACATTTACAGTTAAGCTTCCTATACTGTGGACAACCATTAAGCTGGGATAGTAAATATTCTAGACCCTCAGATTATGAAACTTTTATTAGTATGACCTCATTCTCAACTTTGTTTTGTTCACAAATCCCCATACAAAATTTGAGCTTGAGCATATCGGACTAAAAAGGTTTCATAATCATGTGGCCAACTAGTAAAAGGTTAAAGCCTTCTAGAATGACTAATGATACAAATATTGTTTACAACACATTAAATTTCTACCAGTGCTAAGATTACCATTAATATTTGAAAAATGGCTTGGACTAACGGTCAAGTGATAATGTCGGTCCATGCTGCCTTCCATTTCACCCAATCACGTGTTACGTATTCTGACTATGTCTCATCTGTCTTCTGACCATGTCTCATCTGTCTTCTTACCATGTGACATCTGTCTTCTTACCATGTGTCATCTGTCTTCTGACCATGTGTCATCTGTCTTCTGACCATGTCTCATCTGTCTTCTAACCATGTGACATCCTGTCTTCTGAATATGTGACATCTGTCTTCTGACCATGTCTCATCTGTCTTCTGACCATGTCTCATCTGTCTTCTGACCATGTCTCATCTGTCTTCTAACCATGTGACATCCTGTCTTCTGAACATGTGACATCTGTCTTCTGACCATGTTTCATCTGTCTTCTGAACATGTGACATTCTGTCTTCTGACCATGTGACATCCTGTCTTCATACTAAGTAAGTCCTAGGAAGCAGTTGTTCTGGCTAGGGCTGAAATTGGTAGGAAATTTGGTACTCGAGTCCCCGAGTACCCGTTTCAGCCCTAGTTCTGGCTATTGTTCATTACACATGAGTGAAGATTCTTGAAATCTCTTTAACTCCTGTTCGACCAAACAACAGTTAAACTATGTACTTTATTTCAAAGTACTAAGGTTGTTCATGCTCATGTATTGGCATTCTTCCATATCTTACAACCTTTTATTGATATGCTGTACATATAACTGTTGATCATATGGAAAGGGATAATTTGTCTCAGTTACCAATAATGCCAAACAATTGGCCCTTTTTCCCCCATGTGGTGCTAATTCTGACCTAGCAATAGTGCATCTTTCCTAAACATTTGTTTTATCCACTGCCTGTTGTTTAACATGGTTCAGGGAACTGACATTGCAAGTGTCTGCTTAGTTACCAGTGAGATAACCCAGGTTTATACCTTGTAAGTAGAATTACAGTGTAGGCATATTTGTCTGTCTATATGTCTCTGTCTGTCTGTCTATATGTCTCTGTCTGTCTGGTTGTCTACATGAGTAGAGAGTGCTTAACTTAGATTTCCTATTTTCTGAACCCAACATCAGTGCATTGTTCTAGTGAATTCTAAGCGCAAAAAAAATAATTCCCAATTTGCATTGTTCTGGGGTGTGATTCTTCCTAACCCTCATTTCCTTAATATGATTATTATCATTCTGTGTATTTATTTTTGTTTATCTGTATGTGTAACCAAGGTGATGCACCATAATGATGATAATAATATTAATAATAATAATAATAATAACAATAATAATATAATAATAATAATACATGTAATAATAGCAGTAATATAATAATAATATTAAAATAATAATAATAATAATGATAATAAATAATAATAATAATAATACATGTAATAATAACAGTAATATAATAATAATAATATTAAAATAATAATGATAATAATATAATAATGATAATAATAATAATAATAATAATAATCCTAACAGCAATAATAGCATTCAACAAGAGTGTGGCCACCCTCGCACATTGCAATAATTGTTTATGACTTTGATACTTGGCATATTTGCCATGGGGACCTCAATATTATATTTCATTAAAAGCATTTTTATTACAAGATTATGTTCAGTAATCTACCCCAACAAAAATTACAGGTAGCCATGGTTGAATTTAATGTCTCTCAAGAGTGTGTAGTATTTGACATGTTTATGTTGCACATAAACCCATTAAAATTTCAGTTCTACTCCATAAGTCAGATACGTTCTAAATTATTGGTTTGATTAATTTCCATATGTTGAAATGCTATAGTGGAGATGCACTGTAATTTGATGGGTGTCACGATGGAAACTGACATTGGAATTGTATTGTACGGGATTGCGGTGGTAATATTTCTGTCTCCATAGGTCTTGCCTTACTCTTTACGAAGGTTCAGGTCTCGCCACAAAACACTTGTGTAGGATTAGATATCTATTTTGTAAGATTTACTGAAACTCAATGTCACAAATGTAATACAATGTAGTTTTCTTTCATACAGATAGTGTTGACCTTTGGAAAATAATATTATTAGGACATTGTTACCTCACATTACTATTGGAATTTTGTTCTGTAAACCAATAAAGTCTATGAAAAGTAATAAACAGAAATATGTCCTATCAGAAATGTGAATTTATTATTATTATTATCCTTATTATTATTATTATTATTATTATTATTATATGTATTATTATTATTATATGTATTATTATTATTATAAAATTGAAATATGCCCATTGGAAATGTGAATTTATTATTATTATTATCCTTTTTATTATTATTATTATTATTACTATTATTATTACACGGTCGTCGCCTATGGGTGAGATATTCCCGCTGCGACGTAAAGCAATAATTCAATCAATCAATTATTACACGTATTATTATTATTATTATTATTATTATTATTATTATTTAATATTGTTTAATATTGTTTGTTTATAAAATTAAAATCTGTCCATTGGAAATAATAATACTGATAAATATTATTATCATTATTATCGGTAGTACATGTAGTAGTATTTCAGAGGGACAAAAAAAAAGTACCGGTACTTAAAAGAAAAAAGAAGTATTTACATTGAGATTGTTCATGACAGGCTGCTACTTGCAGCAGCTAATTTAGTATAAAGAAATATTCAAGCTGTTCTTGAAAAGTTTGAAAACAATCCTTTACAGCTTTACATATGCTTATTTCTAAAACATAGAGTTTTTTTAGATAATTTTTTTTTGTTCAGATTTTGTTTTACAAGTGTTTTGAAACTTCTTTTTCTATATCAACATTTAATAGAGATCTACTAGTAAGTGTGTTGTCAAAGTCGCCTTTCAAATTTCTTTTCCAAAGTTTTCTCTCATTGACAAATAATCTCGGAATGGCATTTCAGTGTCAAATGATAGGTGACGAATTGCTCCTGTGCAAATCTATCCATGCTTTTAGCAGTAACTCTTCGACTAAATTGATTTGTAGTCGCCATTTCTGAAGGGGGAAAATATAACAAAAAAATCCATCTGAATTTCCTCCCTGAAACTTCCAGATGCATTTAATAAAATAACGGGAATGGAGATGTTTAAGAAGAGCAGCGTCCTCAGTGTAATAGGAAATTCATTTGGTGATGCTGTTATCCTTGGAAAATTTATAGTGTTAGTATTGACAACATGTCAACTCCTATCTCCTAGCTGAAGACCCCAGTTTGTGAAACCTTCATAACATTGCCATCATACTAAATAACGATTTCTACAGCATCGCGGAAGCCCTTGCACTAAAACACCATTAAAATCGAATCACGAGAAATAACTAGGACACTTGGATATTTTTCATATAATTTTTGTCGGATTTTCTTTTGTTTTGTACGTGGGATATCGTATGGAGGAGATATGAAAAATAAATTTGCCATGTCGTAAAGTAACCGCAGATTCATATTAGCACCTCGTTCTTGCGTAGGCCCTTTGGGAAGAAACGCAATGAAACATGCCCTAGTGGCTACGGTGAGACTTCCAAGCTTCTTGTGTTAGTAGCAGTACATAAATTAACTTTTTCTTCCAAAATGAACGTAGAAAATTGAAGAAACTGAGGACAAGGACTGTTGATTGTCAAAACTTTGTGATTTACGTTGCTATTTTCTCGCCGGTGATTATCATAAGGAATATAAAATATATTGCGGCTGATGCACTTGTTATGGGAGATGGTGACTTGTGATATCTTGATATTTCCACAAGGCAATTTATTTCACGTTGCCAGAGCTGATATTAGATTATTGAAGGGTATCATATCTTTTCGGTGTAAATTATTTGTCTTAAATTTTGTTGGTAATCTTTAAGCTCTGAGTTATTTCTAAAAGAAATAATTGTGATGAATTATCTTCCAAATTCAAACTATGAGCAAGTCAAGCTTGATATTACAAATAGAATTTATTTTCTAAGAAAATAAGGAGGGACGTAGGAGAACAATATTGTTCAACATTGCATCAAAAGATTTTTCGTTTTGTATACAAAGCATACTTTGTGGCACTTGAAATGCTAATTATTTCCATTTGAACTTTTCATGATTGTTTTTTTATTTTAGATGTAGATAATTTTCTGCTTTCGAGAGGATGCATGAAAATTTAATACTGGATCTTTCATTTTCCTCTCTGATGTCCAGTGCCCTTGTTAAGAAACCGCTGACTTTCGAGGAAATTAACAGAAGACTATCTGCAGGGCCAACAGTTCCACCTTTGAAGTTCTGCAAGAACGTGTGATGTCCGCCGAATGATGTGGAGATGATCTCTGAGAGCCTGCTCTCGTACCTTCTAGGCAGACTTTAGACGGATTCCGTCAATCTTCAAGTAGAAATATTACCAGAGTGTCGCCGACAAGACATGAAGGTGGACCGAACTGAAACTTTTTGATCAAGGACGGATATTGAGCAAACATATCGAGGCGGAACGTGGCAGCTTCAAGAACATTTCTGGTCGAATATGGTTTCAGATTTTCGCCCCCGGGCCGTGTTTGCATGTGTGTGGATGGCAGGCTTTAAGCAAACAGTGCGCGAGATGCCGCAGCCATTGATTGCCTAATTGCCAATTACGAATGATGTCCTTTGATGTGTCTCCGGTTCTTGCACGACGGCAGCACGGAAAAACCATGTCGCCATTTGTTTGCGGATTTACCCACCTTGTGTACCGCTAGCTCAATGATTCACCCCAATTGTTTTGCCCATCGACCAAATGGATCGCTGATATTTTTTCTTCGCTGGTGTTTACACCTGTATAATCCCTTCAGCCTAGTAGGAAAACATTCCATGACAAAAGATGTGTTTTCAGAGGCCGTTTGCAAACTTTTTAAGGGTGCTTAGCCCCAGTGGCATTTATTGAATTAAAAGGAATGTCAATATAGTAAAATTATTTCTGCTATTAGCCAGTGGAGGCGGGAACTGGCAAGAAAAACAATCTCGTAACTGGCCCACAGTTTTGAGAATCGCCACTTAATGTTCTCAGCAGTGTTCAGAAAATATGTCGATCTCGATCGACAGTCATTGAAGGACAAGGGAGTTTTTTTTATTATTGCCTGCCCTTTAGCTTTGGGCCTGGAGCTTTTTAGACCAGCATGATATTAATTACTTTGTTACAGGATATTTGGTGAAGGACCACAAGCTTTCAAAGGTGCTGGTCCTTTTGATTTTGTGATCACTTGTTCTCACTATAGGTTTTACTTAGGTCATTTTAAGTTCTTATTTTAGGGCATTGCACAGGTGATTTTAAGGTTCTTTTTAAGGTATATAACTCTATACAATACCCTTCCTGATTTGACATTATATGAAAAGCAGCATTCAAAATTCTTATTTAGTTTTCACAGGTGATTTTAAAGGACTTTAGAGCTTGTAACTTTTTACAATACCTACCCTGATTTGACGGTTCACTTATTTGAGGAGCGGCATTCAACTGTCTCCGTTCACTATGGGTCTCATTTAGGTCATTTTAAGGACCTTAAAGGACCTGTAACCCTTTACAACACCCGCCCTGATTCGACCATAATTACTTCCATTGTAACATACCTGAGTCCATACTGGACCAGACTTTGATGTTACAATTCAATCGCATTATCCAATCACCATTAAAATTATAGCTTATAATTACATCTTTGTTGGACTTTTCCTACTGGATGTTACTCCTGTCATGTTTGGAAGGTTATCCACCATCAAAAGGTTTCCCTTGAAAGGAAGTTGATTTCGCTCCATAATGGAAACTTTGCCTGGACAGGAATCAAAAGCACTGCCTCCAAGAACGACTGCCGTAGACGAAATTGCCCACATTGCTTTGCTGGCCTTCTCTAAACACTGTCTGAAGTACCTTGTGCGTGGCTTTCCTCCGTAATTGTCTTTTCATCGCAGCTGATTGGTATATTTAATTGAATGGTGATGGATAGGTGGGGGAAATATTAGACATTTTGGTTCTGTGTAGATTATTTAAAGCGACCCGAAGGTGCAGACGCTTTTGTCAATAATTAATCTTGACAAGCGATATCACAAGCCATTACTGGGTACAGAGCAAGGCTAGGAACGCTTTCATTAATCTTTCTTAGAACTTTTGTTAGTACTTACGGTTCAGTTGCTATTCTTGAAAGTTAGTTGAAGGCTGCTATAATTAGTTTTATTTGTCAGGGTTTTACCGAGTATGACTAAAAGGTTATATGGCTTGAATTAACATAGAAATATTATTTTACCGAATTATTAGTTGCTGCAGAATTGAAATAGGTATTTGTTACTTTTCAATGGCTTGATGTCCAGTGAGATATGGATAATTAGCTTTATTTGAAGGTAGCTTCTGAAACAACCAGAAATGTCAGTCTTCTTTAGGAATAAAATATATCATTAAAACATCATAGTTAATTGTGTATTCTTATCGATTTCATTTCGTTATCTTCATTGCTCTCACTCGGCCCAGACTTTGTGGGATCATGGGTCATGTCAAATGCCAAAGGTCAAGTTACGCGACATCAAGTTCAGTAAACTTTGTAGGCATTCATTTATTATTGTGATGAAATTCCGATGGTTGTTTTCACAGCATAGGTGAACAGATTAACTCATGTAACTACGATGTGAATGATTGTGGCCTTTTGGTAGTATCATGGACCACTTCTAGTTATATTTTCTTTGCACATGGTTTAAATATTCCCACTGTGATGTTAACCACCAAACCACTAAGTCTTGGTTTTTTTTCCTCTTGAATTTTATAGGCGTTTTATTTCTCAGTTTGAAGACAATCTATAGTGCTTTCTTATGAACCACATTTTTCGTATATCACAAACGTTAACTTTGCATTATGGAAATGTGAGCAGCTTAAACAGGTGGAATTGTGTTTTTGTGATAGTGAGCCGATACCGTGTCTGTAGTTATCACCAGACATCAAGAAGAGAGGCTACGTGTTATCACCGTACCTGCATCCTTCATGACCTCACTGATCTCACCTGACCCCCTAATGACAGACAGAAGGAATGAGCGAATGTGACATTTCAATTTGAGACAGCCTTTTAGTTTATCAAGATACTTTCCACTTTCAGACACCAATCACTGGGAGTTTTATTCCAGAGATTTGGATAATGCCACGCATTTCAACCGAAGCACTGCTTCAATATCTCTGCCATCGTTGCTGTTAAAGCCCTTTCCAAGCTATGCGGGTATGCGGTTCCATTCAGCCCTATCGGGACATCAGACTAGTTTCCGAGTCAGCTGCGGAAACTTGTTTGGGTCCCAGATCTGTCCCAACATCACCCCTCCTGCCCCGATCTGCTCGTAAATGTATTCCTGCCAGCGTTGGAACATTGATAGGGCAAGCCTTATCGCTGGTTTTCGTTTCTCGAAGTATAATTTATTTATTTGAAGGTGGCTCCTGGAGCAAGCAGGAATTGCCTGGGTCTTATCACCGCCCTGACTAGAACTCGATTCCTAGACACCCTGCCTTGACTTCACCCACGTGCGGGAGATCACAGGTTTTATATATATTATTTGTAACTTTGCCTCGCAGGCTCACACAAGCTTCCTTGTTAGACGTGTCAATCAGCAGAAGAGCAGAGGATGCTCTCCCAGGAGTTTGATTACCGGGAGTATCGTGCTCGTAAAATACTTTCGTGTTTTGGTAACTCTTGTTTTCGTAATTCTGTGTTTATTTGTGGCGGAGATTCGGATATCTTTTTCTTGGAAAACGTTGTATTTATTGTTCTTTAAGGTCTGTGCCGAGCACACGAAAACTAAGATGTAAAAATAAATTCGCCAGGAGTCAACCGGAGATCGCCTGTAATGTAATCAGGATTAATCCTCCAGGGAATAAAGTTAATAATTTGACCACAACTGCTGTCTATTGAATAAAGTTATTACAAACCAAATGTGAATTCGGCTAGATGTGGCAAGAATAAAAGATTTTTGGTAAATGTTTTCCAATTTCGGACAATATCACTACCACTTGTCTGTAATTGTAAAATATGGATTTGTGTACTTTAATTCTGATGGCAAGTGTCATTGTTAATGAACGTAACATCAGCAAGTTGATACGGGCTAGTGTCCGCATGACTCAGCATTAGACCTACAGTGGCCATTGCATGCTCCTGAAAATTACATCATGGGAAGAGAATTACATCATGGGAAAAGAGCTACATCCCTTGGTACTTGTTCCTTGAAATTGATGTTGTCTCCTCTGTTCAGCAGATGTGTCGGGGACCCATTGTTTCTAAAATATCACAATGGGTTTCAGTCTGGAAATCATCGTCCTTTGGGAGATTTTGCTAAATGCAATAGGACCAAGCGCATCTCCCTGCCATGTTCCTCTGTCAGAAATGAGACATGCATTTAAGGGACAACTCAAGACATATGTATTGTATGTCGCCTACAATTCTCTCAAAATGTTAAAGATTCACTGCTGATGTTCTTTTCCCCACAGGATTAATTAGAACTATGCTATGGCAATTCCCTTCCTGCTATGGTGCTTCCTTGTTTTCCTTTCAGATGGGAATTACATTTTGAGGGTATCCAACAGGGCCAGGACCTCTTAATTGTCATTACGTAGGAAATCTGGGTGTTTGTCCGGATGTCTGGCTTAGGGATGTAACAATACTTGCATGCTTCTGTGAGCAGAATCTATTATAGTTTTGTCCAAGGATGAATTATTAATTTCCACAAATTGTCAAATTGTGTTTTGGAAAGTGTGAGTCACATTATGGAGACAAATACAATAGGAACAGAAAATTTTATATATTAGATTTTTTTTTTACATTTTCTTATTAGGTTTTGATAATGTTACGTCGCTAGCCAAGTTTTATTCCTATATTGTAACATGATGCATTAGTTATATTGTAACATGATGCTTTAGCTATATTACAACATGATGCTTTAGCTATATTGGGCTCATTTTTGACATTTGTACACAGTTTATGTTTTCACTTATCATTCTATTGAAATAAGATATTATCTCATCCTAGTTGTTAGGTGATAGCATCAATTCCAGTTGTATATTACATTGCTGTAGGTTGTTTAACACCTTCAACGACATCCCTTATGTTTATCTGATTTATTATGCTTTTAGATATTAACATGTATTGGCTTAACCTGCCAGTGGTCAAAGAATGGATAAATAGCAACAATAAAATATGGTAATATTATTATGTAATAATTTTGCTTCTCGTGACCTTTAATTTTCATTGATTTAATTTAATTTAATTTAATTTAATTTTTATTATCTGCAGTCATGGTACTAAATGAACGTAAGGATGTTGTATTAATTTCATCTTCATTTTATCTTCTATTGTTTTTTTTTATATAATTATGTTTTATTGTTCAACTGCAACCATGGTTATATTAATGAACGGAAGGATAGGGGCTGGATTTTATGTTTTCAGGATTATTCACAGCAGATATCATCACAAATAATAATAGCGACGATGGACACGTGACATTCAAACTTTTATCATAATGAATCCACCAGTAGTTGGTCAAAAGATGATTACTTTCTTATGATCAATTTCTCACGAGAAAAGCATTCTATATAAACATGGTAAATCGGCGTCAGTTTATACAGATGTATTTCTGTATACTGTATAAGCCTGTGGTTGGGGGAAATGGTTAAAATGTGTTGCCCGATCAGCTGTCGCTTCCGATTTCAGATTACATAGAAATGTTATTTACAGTTAACCAAATCTTTCCATCATGAAAGCCGAAATGTATTCTTAATTATATAAAAATGCTATTTTGATCAACCACATTGATATTTTGATAAATTATTTCAACATGTTCAATTTTCACTGTGAAATATATGCCGACATTATCGCACCAAACAAAGAGTGCTTTTCGTTTTCTATTAGGTTATGAGAATTCTGTTGTTTATGTTTTGTTAAAAAGCTGTCTAAGTTTGGTAAAGTATGGTCTGAGAGCTCCAAGACTGAAGACTGGAAGTTCAGTTCCATGCATTGTGCAGATCACTCCCTTTCCTAGAAGCCTAGTATCAGTTTTTTAAGTGGAAATTGAAAAGTTCTGATAATTAAATCATTCGGTGCCGAGTTTGCCACCACCAAACTAGTGACTCAAGTTATCGAATTAAAATAGCGTGATGTCAGGAAATTCATCATGTTGATTGAATTATCCGCCATTTTTTTTGTCCCGAAACCCGAAATTACTCAACGTAGATGGATGAAGATAATAAGGCAGAATATGGTGGGACCCTGGTACTGACATCTTAGCTGGAGATAGTCAGGGGTAATTTTATATCTTACTCCTCCCCCTTTCTCCTCCCTCTTCCTCCTATTCCTCCTCTTCCTCCTCCTCTTCTCACTGTATTGATAATGTCCAGGACTCGCTTAATTCACACCTTGCAGAATTCACCTTCTCCTGAAATTAAAAAAGTACATATTGTATTGGTGTCTCTCATCGACATGCTTCAAACTGCATCTCTGTGATATTATTTACAAGATTACACATTTAATTATTTGTATTTTTTGTGACATGCTTAAAAATGTGTCTCTAAAATATTATTTACATGATTACTCCTTTAATTATTTGTATTTTTTTGTGGCATGCTTCAAAATGCGTCTCTATGATATCACAATATTACACCTTTAATTATTTGTATTTTTAATAATTTTAATTAGTGACTGTCACTGACATGCTTCAAAATGAATCTCTACTACACTATTCAGAAGATTACACCTTTAATTATATTGGTGACTGTTACTGACATGCTTCGTAATGCATCTCTGAGATAGTATTCACAAGATTACACATTTAATTATTTGGGGGAAAATATTTTTTTTACATTGGCGAGTGTTGCTAACATGCTTCAGAATACATTTCTAAGATATTATTCACAAGATTACACCTTTAATTACAGAAGGTTTGATGATGGCAAAGTAATATCAAGTGAATACAATGATTTCATCTCGATCATTGACACTGGTAGAATAGAGTCGGACACCGGTTCAGGAATTAAAACAGAGACCGCTGATGTGAACAGTTTCCATGAAGAAGAATGTTGCTGGGGCTGTGACACTGTCATGCAATCATACCAGTGTCCGTTTCTAATATAAATGCAAAGCGGTGCCACACTCTTGGAGATATTTCTTTTAATGCTGGGTTCATCTTCATTCGTATGCATTAAATAAATGTCTCGTTTGTGACGTTGAACGTGGTGACTCTTTGTAGGTTGGGTTTCATGCAGATTGGAAAGCCCTTATGTACTTGTGATGTGGATCTTCCACTGTGTGGAGTATTGACTTGGTAGCGGCGACTTATTCCGCTGGTCCGGTGTTACTTGACAGAAGACTGTTTCATGTGTTTCAAGGTGCCGGTTTACTACACGTATGAACATTTCCTATCAGATTTGTACTACACACTAGAAAGTGATGGCCTTTCACTTCCTTGAGTGATCTCTGCTGACAGTGGGACATTAGAAATGGGTTGGCTGGATTGGCCAAGAGAGTCGACTGTCTAGGAAGGTCTGTGTCATTGGCATGTATCGGCTGTGCCAGTCTTCAGGCATGGAGGTTGTAAAGTTAGCACACTTCCTGTCAGCTGTAGGATTGTCTGAATTGTGGCTAACTAGGTACCCTTTGGTCTTAGGCATTGGGTGATTAGCATAAATATACTGGCATGTAGTGTTTTATAGGGCAGTTCTACCAAATGTGTTGTTTTTGTATATCCTCATTCAAACTCCTATATTTATATGATTTATGAGCATGGTGGGTGGCTTCATTTTGGATACCAGCAACTAATGTGCGAGTCAGCAACATTGGGTCTGACAGACTACAAGGAGTCCCTGGCAATGGATCCGGTAGACTTAATTAGTACCTGGCAATGGATCCGGTAGACTAGTCAGTCACTGGCAATGGATCTGTAGACTAGTATTGGCAATGGATCCAGTAGACTAGTTAGTCCCTGACAATGGATCTGTAGACTAGTATTGGCAATGGATCCAGTAGACTAGTTAGTCCCTGGCAATGGATCTGTAGACTAGTATTGGCATTGGATCCAGTAGACTAGTTAGTCATTGGCAATGTATCCGGTAGACTCATTAGTCATTGCAAATGGTTCCAGAATCATTAGTCACTGGCAATCGATCTAGTAGACTAATTAGTAATTGGAAATGGATCTAGTATAGTTAAGCACTGGCAATGTATCTAATAGACTAGTTTGTCACTGACATTGGATTCAATAGACTAGTTTGTCACTGATAATGAATCTAATATACTAGTTAGTCACTGACATTGGATCCAATGGACTAGTTTATCACTGGCAATGTATCCAGTAGACTAGTTTATCACTGGCAATGGATCCGGTAGACTAGTTTGTCACTGGCAATGGATCCAGCAGACTACAAGGAGCCACTGGCAATGGGTGCCCCACTGCTATGAGCTCACTGTGGAAATTGGAGACACCCAAGAAACACCAGAACAGAACAGAAAGTGAAAGTTGACGGATGGGTGCTGATTGCAATGAGCAGACTGATGCAATGTAGCAGAGAGGAATGAGGCAAGCATTAGCGCTGGCGCCCGAGCAGGGCTGAGTTTGGTTACCGGATCCCTCATCTGTCAGTAGTCCGATTGGCCAAGTTGATGTTGCGAAGACTTGACCCCATCCAGCAGATCTACTGTTGATGGCACTGCACCGTAAAACCTTCACTTAGCCAGATCGCTTACAGACACGGCGGAGGAAGGAATGCTCCACAAGGAAAACTGTTTGTGCTCAGAATCTGCACTGGAATGCAAAGTTGAACATTTTGCATGGGTCATTTTACTGCAGGAACTTTACACAATGGAAATAATTGAATACTAGGGACGACATGTTTGGTCTGGGAGTGGGGATCGCTATCCAAATGGGGGCATTGGTGAAAGATAATCATGGTTCTAGTTTAATGTCAGAAACATGTTGGTTACTTTTGGAGCATGAACTTGGGATGAACTTGATTCTGAATGTTTACCAAATGTTTCGAATTGTTCTCAGGGGAAATAATATCAAGACAGACTTTGTAACACAATTATATCAAATAATGTTTTACAGATATTATGATGAAATATATGGCTATCGGTATTCCTCTCTCTCTCTTTTTCTTTTTCTCTCTCTCTTTCTCTCACTCTTTCTCTCTTCTCTCTTCTCTCTCTCTCTCTCTCTCTCTCTCATCTCTCTCTCTCTCTCACTCTCTCTCTCTCTCTCTCTCTCTCTATCTCACTCTCTCTCTCTC
>JAULBP010122754.1:0-17126 GCA_032355345.1 Lepetodrilus pustulosus | reverse complement strand
GTGCGTGTGTGTGTCTGTCCATACGTGTGTGCGTGCGTGCGTGTGTATGTTTTTTTTTGTATGTGTGTGTGTGTGCGTGTGCGTGCGTACATGCGTCTGTGTCTGTTTCGCATATAAGGCCTACATAAACCCAAAGCATCACACACATACTGCATACAATAGAAACACTATTAATATTATAATATCGACAGTAGGCCAGAGATCTATTCTAATGTATTACCTTACCATAATTATAGAAAATGTGTCTATAGGCTAGCTAGGATATACATGACGTCACGTCACCGTGGTGAGTACAGAAAGTGCAATGTGGACAAATAGAGGTAATTCCACCTCGTTCCAATAGTATCACTTGGAGGCGTACTCAGATAACCTACTTTAGTATTCCTTCTCGACCTTTTACTAGAGGAGCAAACATACGTGTAACAGCATACGTCGACGTCACGTCTATACAGTCGTGCAAAAATAGTCTAGACCACTCGTCCGTTTCTATAGCCTACAAATACTGATGTGTTACAGAGACCGTCTGGCTGTCTCCAATGCCAAATATATGCCGGATTTTGCATTAAAATTGTATAAATAAAATAGAAAATCCAACAACCTATAACCAGTATAATTTGTCTTAAATGTTCAAAGTAACGTCATATTGATAGGTGAGGAAATCTCAAGGTGGAAACCTTATATTAATGCCCAAGCGATAATTGGTGCAAGAGGTAACAAACATTACAGAAACCGAGGGATGTCAAATTCTAAAAATGTAAAATATACGAGAAGCCAGTCCACGTATTGTGCTAGTCCACGTTATAGATGATCGCTTTGTACTGAATTGTCGCTAAAAATACAAAGTTCATTCATTTCATATGACATATGGCATAGACACCATCGCTTCTTTAAAATAACTTTAACGTTGTTTAGAAAAGAATATTTGGAAAAAGAGTATATCGTTAGTTAATTTGAGTTGATATTCGGAAACATTCTCTCTGCGCTCTCTCCTCTATGTAATTACAAGTTATGGAAATTCCCTAGGGGTGTTCCGTTTGTGAATTTCCGATTGGTCTAGTTTGAATTAAAATCTGTGATCAGGGGCCCGTTGCTCTGAACAGTATAGTAGCAACAATTTCAGGTCGTATTTGATTGACGCTCGAGGGTCTAGTTGCGTTCTTTGAACATGCGCATATTTGCACGAACGCTGTTCATACTGAACGTAGCGTTCATGGGTCTATTAACTGAGTAGCTATGTGTACAGTTACTTTGTAGTATGTCTAATCACCGAGTAGCCATTTGTACAGCACCTTAACATTAGTCTATTAACCGAGTAGCCAGTTGTACAGTTCCTTAGCCTTGGTCTAATCACCGAGTAGCCATTTGTACAGTACCTTAGCATCAGTCTAACTGAGTAGCCATTTGTACAGTTCCTTAACATCAGTCTAATCACCGAGTAACCATTTTCACAGTTCGTTTTCATCAGTATATTAACCGAGTAATTTTGTACAGTTCCTTATAGCATCAGTCTAATCACCGAGAAGCCATTTGTACAGTTCATTAGCATCGGTCTAATCACCGAGTAGCCATTTGTTCAGTTACTTTGTATATGTCTAATCACTGAGTAGTCAGTTGTACAATTCCTTAGCATCAGTCTAATCACCGAGAAGTCATTTGTACAGTTCCTTAGCATCGGTCTAATCACCAAGTAGCCATTTGTACAGTTCCTTAGCATCAGTCTAATTGAGTAGCCATTTGTAAAGTTCCTTAACATCAGTCTAATCACCGAGTAGCGATTTTCACAGTTCCTTATCATCAATATATTAACCGAGTAATTTTTGTACAGTTCCGTATAGCATCAGTCTAATCACCGAATAGCCAGTTGTACAGTTCCTTAGCATCAGTATAATCACCGAGTAGCCATTTTCACAGTTCCCTAGCATCAGTATATTAACCGAATAGTTATTTGTACAGTTCCTTATAGCATCAGTCTAATCACCGAGTAGCTATTTGTACAGTTCCTTATAGCATAAGTCTAATCACCGAGTAGCCATTTGTACAGTTCCTTATAGCATCAGTCTAATCACCGAGTAGCCAGTTGTACAATTCCTTAGCATCAGTCTAATCACCGAGAAGCCATTTGTACAGTTCCTTAGCATCAATATATTAACCGAGTAATGTTGTATAGTTCCGTATAGCATCAGTCTAATCACCGAATAGCCAGTTGTACAGTTCCTTATAGCATCAGTCTAATCACCGAGTAGCTATTTATACAGTTCCTTATAGCATCAGTCTAATCACCGAGTAGCTATTTGTACAGTTCCTCATAGCATCAGTCTAATCACCGAGTAGCTATTTGTACAGTTTCTTAGCATCAGACTAACCACCTAACCACCGAGTGGCCATGCATTTGTACAGTTTCTTAGCATCAGTCTATCCACCGATTAGCAATTTCTACAGTTCCTGAGCATCAGTCAATTCACTAATAATAGCATCAGAATGAGACTCTGAGCAGTTCTCTAATTGTTTTGCTAGCGTATGCCTGAGGACTCCCAAATAGAACTAACCTCAACTTAATCAAGGCATCTTAGAGCAGAGTAAGTACAAGACTATAGACGTCTTACGATCGTCTTTACGCCTATATACGTGTTAATGGTACATCTACGCCTTGGGGAACACATTTTGTGAGGAACACTTTCTTACTACTTGTAGTGAATGCTTGAAATAAGTGTTTGTGGTTGACATATGGATGTTATCGACGCTATGTGTGGTTGACAGATGGAATGGACGCCATTTGTGCTGGCCGATTGAACACTATTAAGATGTATGGTTGACATTAAATGTCAACCATTCCGGCATTATTTTCATTAAGCCGTACCTATGAAAATAATGCCGGAATGAATAAATTGTTATTCTATTAATATTCCAACTTTTCATACTTATAAAATACCTTATGCTTGAAAGAAAAACATTCTTTGAGGAATTTTAACCTACAAACAATGGCACTTCACCAAAATTTTGCATTGTCATAATTGTACAATAGCAAATTAGCGATTACCAACATGGTTAGTGAAGGGTGGTTTTTATCCGGGTGGAATTAACCGTGTAGCGCATGCCCCATTGACCATTATTCCATTTCAGAGTTTCTCGGTTTTGATGCTATTCTGGTCCAACTGTAGACTATCCATAGTCTCAGAGGGTGAAAGGAAATTATTTATTGATGGGTATAATATGTATATGAGCCTCTGAAAATCTTTATCTTCAGTTCCACAGAAAATCTTGACTTGCCTTTGTCCATGGAAGACATTTGGAATATTGGTATTTGGTTGAGAACAGGGTCTGTTCATAACACAGACTAGTCCAACTGTATCAGTAGCCCATGTTATTATCCTAACCGAGCGTACGTGTATCTATTAGTCTGTCTCACAGACCCTGTTCTCTAATAATCCTATTCGAAATATCTCCTATGGACAAAGGCAAGTCTAGATTTTCTGGGGATTTCCAGAGGTTAAAGAAATTCAGAGGCTCCTTTCATATTCAAATAGTATACATCAGTAGAATTTATTAAAAATAATTTACTTTCATCCTCTGAGACTATTGACAGTCTACAGCTATATCTGTATCATTGGATTAGAGACAGCAATATAGTTGATGCAGGTTCAAGATATTCTTAGGAAAAAACATTTTCTTCTATTTTTATTGGAAAACATTTTCATACTTTAGATGACTGTACACTTAAAGATGTTGCTAAACTGCTGTGCTGTGCTGTGCTGCGTAAGCTAAAGATCTGCATAGGATACAAAAAGTGACCTCGAGTCAACAGAGACACCTGAAGGCATTATATTCCTTGAAGACATGATTTAACAGTTTACTGCCAAAATGCAGCATATCTAGATAAGTAAGGAATCTTGCCTTTCAAAAGCTCAGCTAATTAAGTAAACACACATTAGGAACACTCAGTGGTGCAGATAGAATATCTGCTTGTCTGACTTGCAACAGAGTGCACTAGTTTAATACAAAACATTCACCACTGACTGAACAAACACGATAAAGAGGATTATTTACAACAAGCATAGAAATAATATTCTTGACATGAATTCTATACACAGAGGTTATCTAATACACCCTCTTTATCTGCTCCAGAAATAGAATCTATCTTGTTAAAATTGCTATGAATCCAATCCTGGCCATGTGTGACTTGATTGTACCCTGTACCCTGCCTGAACTGTAGGACAATGTCCACACACACCAGCATAATGTCAGTGACTACCATGTATCCTGTACCATGTATCCTGTACCATGTGGCATGTGCCATGTATTCTGTATCATGTATCCTGTATCATGTATCCTGTACCATGTATCATGTACCATGCATTATGTACCATGTGTCATGTACCATGTATTATGTACCATGTATCATGAACCATGTATCATGTACCATGTGTCATGTACCATGTGTACTGTACCATGTACCTTGCGTACACAGACAGGCTCACCAATGAAAACTGACAGCCAAACTGTAACCACACTCTACATGAAATCTGCATCAATCTACATCATGTACATTGTCATAGCAACTGAAAATGTAAATTCTGCATCATTCACTATATATCAGCATCATTCAGCATCGATCAGCTTCATAAAACATAGAATCTGCAACATGAATGGTGTGGGTATGATGTTGCAGATATAGTTTTATGAAGCTGACCTATGGTGAATGATGCTGACCTATGGTGAATGATGCTGATCTATGGTGAATGATGCTGATCTATGGTGAATGATGCTGATCTATGGGGAATGATGCAGAATTTACATTTTAAGTTGATCACTCTATGTAGAATACTGTTGATTGATTCTATGTAAAGTGTAGTCATGAATGCTCTACCATTTCTAATGTCAGTTTTCATTAGGGCCCTTGATAGTAGTAACACTATAGCTTTATTATCAATATGACCACTGATAGTACCGGTAGTAACACTAGCTGTATCATTGGTATGACAACTGATCATAGTAAGACAATAGTTGTATCATCAGTGTGATGACTGATAGTAGTAACAATATAGCTGTATCATCAGTATGACCACTGATAGTAGTAACACTAGCTGTATCATTGGTATGACCACTGATAGTAGTACTAGTAACAATATAGCTGTATCATCAGTGTGACCACTAATAGTAGTACTAGTAACAGTATTGCTGTATCATCAGTATGACCACTGATAGTAGTAACATTGTCGCTGTATCATCAGTATGACCACAGAACGTGAGTGACTTCTTTGCACTCATTGCCATACATGTAGCTAGGGTAACACAGTAAGCTGATACGTATGTACGTACCAACATGACAAAGGATTACCAGTTCCTCCTTGTACCAAGTACCCAGGTGAACATAGTACAGTGTATCTGTGTATCTGTATACACACCACCACATGTAAGGAGTGACTACCAGCATTACTGCACTGAACAGAACCCTTGCTGCATCTCAGCCAATTTGTAGCCATACAATCCACCAATTAAGGCCAGGCTTTCATGGAATATAAGTTAATAGCGTAGCTGGGACCACTACATCTACTCATTGTATACAATGGCTCACTTTGAATACCCAAATATACGTCCTTTCAACTAAAATACATCCAATTTCAGAGGAAATATTTCCACATAGACATAATTTATCCCTGAGTGGGATTGTGTCTCTTGAAACTATTGCAGTGAAAAACACCTGTTTCAGAAGTAACACAATTAAGCATGGCCCTTGTAATAGAGGTCATCAGTTGTGTTCATCAGACAGCATTGTAAGCTAATCAACAAACAGTAGACAAAGGAACACTGCTGTAAGTAATGGTAGAAGTTAGTTCTGGAAATATAAATCTCAAAAGCCTATGAAATTCTAAATGTTCACTAGTTCTCAGGATGCCTTAGGTTATTGGCCATTTGTCTCTGACTATGTGCAGTATTGTTGACAAGTATTTATCAAATTGCAGTATTGCCTCAAATTTCAACACAATAGTATGTGTAATGAACATAATGTTTCACTTCAGAAGATAAACCAAGTAAAAATATAATTCTGAATTATTTCCCCATTTAATTGTCACTACATCCTCATTGGCTTAATCTGCTATCTGCTGTGCGACCAATACCGAGATGGAGAAAAATAGCAACCATAAAAATAAAATTGCAACACATTGACACATAGTCCATGCCCCATCATATTCAAATAAACCAAGGTATGGTAACTATCTAATGAAGATGTAAATGAACTCACCTCATGCGAGTCTTTCTCCCAGAATGCCTTCCTCCAGTATCCACTCTCTGTCACTTCCTGTGACACTGGCACAGATGACGACTTGACCGTCGTTCCTGCATACGAGTACCTTCGGACCTGAGGACGACACTGTGAGTGCGCCATGTTGGTTTCTGCTGCAGCAACAGGTGTTGTGGAGGACTGTTCATCAATGTCCTCTCCGATATCCACAGTGTCCTCTCCCACAGTGTCCTCTCCCACCACAGTTAGGTCCAAGTCCTCACTGATGACCAGTTCACACAGAGAGTTTGCATCATCGTCATCCGTCACCGTGGTATCCAAGTCATCAGCATCGTCATCATCTTCCTGCAAGTCACCGCTCTCAGACTGTGCCACGTTTTCTCCACTAAGGTCTTTCCTTCTCACAGCGACACACATAGGGACAGATTCTAGGGACAGATTCTCAGAGCTGCTTTCTGCTGACAGCGAAACTTGATCTGGCATGGAATTTAAACTCACACATTTTTTTCTCAGAATGGGAGACGCCTCAATGTGTTTAAAGTTTTCCTCTATTTCATCATGGGCCGGAGCTGCGTGTACAGAAATATCTGTTTCCTCCATGTCAACATGAGTCTCTCTACATACAGATATATCCGTTTCCTCCATTTTGTCATATTCCTCTCTATGTATAGAAATATCCCTTTCCTCCATTTCAGCTATTTGATCAGTTTCCATAAAAGTTTCAGAATCTGAAATTGCCCGAGTTTTGGCAATAGAGAGATCTGTGCTATCACTGTTTCTAAACTCTTCTGGCAGCGAGATAAAATTGTGGTTAGTCTGTATTCCTTCTCTGCTCACGGCTGTCACGGCAGGCAGACCTCTCTCTTTATTGCACAAGTTGGGAGCACATTTATCAGTTTTAATTTCAAAGTTTTGGTTACCACCTTCCAGCCTTGCATCAGGCTCTGCGTCAGTGATAACCTGAATGTCAACGCAGACTACGTTTTCTTCCATTCCAGTGGCACATTGGCTCACATCTCCGATAGCACCAGCAGGAGGTTCTTCTTGATCTGAAGCACTGCTTTCATCGGTACCTTGTCTGTTTTCGTGACCACGATCAGTGTTCGAAGAATCCACATTGTCATAATCGCTGTCACCGTGGTAATACACATTGCTAATTTTATCATTATCACTGTCACCATGGTCACTGATGTTGCTGTGTTTATCATAATCACTGTTACTGTGGTGACCCATGTTACCATTAGTATCATAATCACCATCACTATGGTCAACCCATTCACCAATATTAATGTGTTTATCATATACACTGTCACTCATGTTGCTAACGTTGTCATAATCACTATCACAAAGGTTACTGATTATCTCAGCAGGCGAGAGGTGACACTCTTCCTGGATTTCCTTGTTGACAGACTCGGAGACCCCAGAGACCTGTGCACTGAGGTGACCCACTTCTGGCAAAGGGGCCACTAATGTCACGTCTGCTTCTCCCGACCTCCCTGAATCATCTGTACCCACTGTCATGTCCTCACCAAGCTTCTCTGAGAGATTTCCATTCACCATTTCAGCAGTGGAATCATTATTTCTATTAAAAATGTCAGCTTCTTCTTCATTAGTATCCATGTTTTGATATCTTTCAACATGAGAGTTAATATCTCGAATTAATTTGAGCTTTTCTGTTTCAGTGAATGGAGAAGGAGATACCTTAGCGTCCTTCTCTTGTTCGATATTGACATCAGAATTTTCTAAGAAGCCACGTTTGCCATTTTCACTTGAATGTCGATCAGTGAAAGCTGTGTTGTCAATATCTGCCTCGATTTTAGATTGTCGTCTGCTTCGCATCAGAGCTGGTTCATAACCTCCTTCCACAGCTTTCTCAAAATGGGATCTAATGGTCTCAAAGTCCACTTTCTCTTCACACACTGAATCATCATCTCCAGCCATTTCCAGTTTCCTTTTAGCGGCACTTTCAGCTTTAGCATGCCTGTCCATTTTTATCCAGCATTTGCTCAAGTCCATGTCCTCGGTATCCGATGTTGAAGTTTCCAAGTCATCGTCAGTATGTCGGTCTGTCAGATTCCAGCTGGTCTCCGGACCGGGTCTATAGTCCGAGTCACAGGACGAGTCCCTGTCTGTGTTCCTGCGGCGACGGCTCAACGTTGGCATCCTGGTGTCATCCCGGTCATCCTTGCTATAGTCCTCGACTTCACTTCCACTTTCACCATCGGACAGGAACTTCTTCATCCAGATACCTCCTTCACCCCTTATCCATTTGTATTTGCGGGTTGGGGATGGGGAGGGTGTGGCAGGGGGCGTGTCTGGGACAGGCGACCTTGCCAGGCGCTCACTAAGAGACCTCCTGATCTCGGACACTCGGTATGTCTCCACCTGCTTGCTGTCCGTCTTCCCAAGGTCAGTGTGTATCTTCTCCAGGCTCTCCTCGTACTCTCCTATGGTCTTCTCCACACTGTTGTAAGCAGAAGACAGAATGCTGACCTTTGGTGTTGGTTTACTCAATAATTTACTTTTGACTGTTTTCCAACGAAGAAGTGACGTTGTTGCTGTTGATCTCTTCAGTACTTGCTTCGACGTCGCTTCACCTGAAGGTGATGATATCCCTGTTGACTTGTCAGATCTGCATGCTTCTACTGATATTTCTTCAGGTGGAGTCTCAACAGTCACTTTTGTTTGTTCAGGAACAATTGTCAGGTTAAGTCCACTGTTGTTGACAATATTGTCTGAATTAATGTTACTAGTGACACTCTCACAATCGCTGCTACCCTTTCCCAAGTAGCACAGCTCTGTTACTTCCCTGTCCATAGTGCAAGGTTCACCACACAATCCATCCTCAATCAGCAGGAAATTAGCCTTGGGTTTAAATGCACCTTCATTGGGGATATCTTCTATATGAACGTTGTTGTGGTGTTCAGAGTCAGATTCCCTGTTCAGACCTGGATCTGGGCAACTGACACCAACGCTACCATCAGCTGACCTCGATACTTTCGGTTTTGGTGAAACAGCCGGAGGTTGACGTTTTGTTGAATTTTCATTTTTGACAACTTCTATAACGGGATAATGATTGTCCTCTCTCTGCACATTGCAATCTTCCCATGTGACCTGGTCACATGTAGGCAGGACAGTGGTTTTGCTACATTTGTTATCTGCTTGAATAATATTGTCCACATAAGCTGACGTGTTTTCTTCTTGTGCAATGTTGTCTACCGCGATGCTTTCCACCTGTGCTATGTCGTCTGCTGCGATGCTTCCCACCTGTGCTATGTCGTCTGCTGCGATACTTTCTACCTGTGCAATATTGTCTGCTTCGATGCTTTCGACCTGTGCAATATCGTCTGCTGCGATGCTTTCCACCTGTGCTATGTCGTCTGCCGCGATACTTTCTACCTGTGCAATATTGTCTGCTTCGATGCTTTCCACGTGTGCTATGTCGTCTGCCGCGATACTTTCTACCTGTGCAATGTCGTCTGCTGCGATGCTTTCCACCTGTGCAATGTCGTCTGCTGCGATGCTTTCCACCTGTGCTATGTCGTCTGCTGCGATGCTTTCCACCTGTGCTATGTCGTCTGCCGCGATGCTTTCCACCTGTGCAATGTCGTCTGCTGTGTAGTTTGCGATGGCGACAGTCATCTCACCTTCCTCCTGTATTCCACTGATGGACTCTTCATTCTCTGTTACACTGGCTTCTGTTTCTGTTACACTGGCTTCTGTTACACTGGCTTCTGTTACACTGGCTTCTGTTACAGGAATAGCCTCCTCCTCCACGGTACAGCTGCCATCACGGACAGTCGGCCCATTGTCTTCACAGAAAGTCTGGCACTCCTCCACATCAGTCTCCACATTGCTGTCATTTCCATCGTCCAAAGTTTCCACATGTACAGGCAATGACGAACCCAGTGCTGGGATGTTGTCATTAGCAGCAGACACTGTCATGCTGTCATCAGAAGAGTCGTCACTTTTCAATGCGAATTCGATGGAACTAACATGCGGCTCAGGTGACGAGGAGTGGCAGTTGCGAGATATTTTATCACTGTCAGATGCACACAGACTTTTTATGCAAACACTGGTGTTTTCTTTAACCTTATTCAGCTTAACAGAAGCAGAATCTTGCTGAAATCTGGCAGGGATGGCCTTTTGTTGAGCCCTCGACGCTAAACTCTTTCTCACTGAGCTTTGTTTCAACAATTCAGATTTGTGCACTGGTCTATACGTTTGAATTCTGCTTGAAGCTTTATTTGCACCGTCTTTCCTGGTTTCAAACTTGGTCACAGCGAACTTTAATTTAGTGTTTTGAGGAGGGTTAACTAAAACAGGGCTTGCAATGTCTTCTATTTCTAATTTTGATGTATGACAAGGCTGTGTAGACCTTGCGGAGTCAGATTTTAAAATAATCCTCCTCTGAATGGGCATATTATCATAGCCATCGGCATGCAAGTTGCGCTGATCAATGACAAGTCTGTTTTCAGGAACTCGTGTTGAAAGCTTATCATGGCTAGCACTTGGAATACTACCTACTGCTTGGCGATCATGTTTCTTGTCTGAACACTTATCAGTTTTATTCCCGTCTGTAGAGCTTGGCCTGCCTCCTACACTGGCACTGTTATAATTCACATGAATCTGGAAACTGGGTGTGTTTTTAAGCCTGGTGTCTGTTGGTTTAACACTAGTTTCACACGGTGCCACTTTGTCTACCCTCACGATACCCGGTGACATCACTACAATGGTAGATTCCTCCATGTCCATGTTGTTATTTAGGTATGAGTCACGATCTTCTTCGGTTAATGGTCTAGTCACCTGGTCTCCATGAACAGTTTTGTCAGGTTTGTCAGATATGAAATCTCTCGCATCTTCCTGGGGTATGTCTCCGGGGTGGGGTACACTAACCCCAGTGGTTTGACACCGAGATCCGACATTCGTCACATCCACCGATTCCAGGTTCATAGTATCACAGGCCTCATCGTTAACATCGAAATTAGTCAAGTCATGAATGTACACAGCCTCATCTTCATTAGGGAGAGAGTAATTAATCTTGTCCTGACAAACCTCATGTAGGTATCCATTGCAATCTGTCTGCGTGCGCTGGGTGTCTACAGTAGTCTGCTGCACATGACTGTTGTCTCCAGTAGTCTGCTGCGTGTGTCTGCTGTCTACAGCCCGGTCTCCAGTGTTCTGTCCCTCTCTACACAAGACTGGATCCCCTGAATTGAAACTTGATATGTCGGCATCTCCTGTGAGCAGATTTTTTTCCAGTCTGCGTGAACTGGCTGATCTTATGTCTCTGATCATCATACCATCCCCTCCTGGTTTTACACTGGCCAAGGGAGTTTCATCTCCAGCTTTGAAAGTATCCAAACTTCCCTGGCCCCGGGATGAATCACAGGCGCTGTGCAGGGCCTCCAAGGCAGCTGTCTCTGGGCAGCATCCTCTGCCTGGTCTATCTGCGACTCCAGAAATATGAACCAGTTTATTTATTGAGATTTTATCATTTTTATCAAACTGCCGTTCCAACTCTTCTCCATTTTTATCGCACCCTGTGAATTCCTCAGTTGAAGAGAGTTCTGCTTCCTCCAAGCCTACTAGTACTTCTGCTATTGACACGGCACCTCTGCTATCTACCCTCCCTTCAGACTTAATTTCTTTAACCTGAGATAATTCCAAGTGTATGCCGTCACATTCTCCGGGGGAGCTAGCCCTATCTGAGGAGACATTAATCACAGGAGTTTCCAATGTACCTGGGCCTTCCACTCCCGTCACATCACACCTAGCACAGCCTGGGGTGGGAGCCTGCTGGGATGCCCCTCCTATCTCGTATGAATCTTTATTATTGGTAAAGTTTAGTTTATCGGGTAATCCCCCCTCCACTGGAGTAGCATCGTGGGGGGAATGAGTGCAGTGCTTCACAGGCAAGCTATTTATATCTGGCACCTGATCACAGTTTGTTGCCAGTACTTGTTTACTTTGACCAGATGCCTTCAATGAGAGATGGTCCGTCTCCTGTGTCCACTCATATAATGCATTATCTGACCGACTGCCACTCACATAGTTCATTTCAGGTTTGGGGTAAAACGTATCTTCCCTATCAGTTCCCATATCCACCTCTGACAACCCGGGAGCATTCAGGGCAATCAAACCCTGCTTAACCCTGGCATGTGTTACCCAGTCATCCTCTAGACCCTCACTGGAAGTTTCAGTTGTTATCACCTGGCTGGCAGGAGATACTGCCCCATATTGCCCCTCTTCTTTGACTTCCTCAATCAAGTGGGTATCAGCTTCCCTCTGCCTGTGTTTACTGCCGTCAGGAGTGTAATTGTACAGATTATCTTTTGATGTACTTTCCTGTCTTGTGTCAGGTAGGGGATCACTGCCACACAGACCTCCTCTTACACTCTGACCTGCTGGCTGAGACAGGCTGCCCATTACAGATATATTAGTTCTAGGATTGTCACCCGACCACACAGCGCTGTCAATTAAAGATTTACTGTCACTAATTGGAAACTGACCAATATTTCTGGTTTCACATGATTCTACACTTGTATTTATGACTTCATTGTCTGCATTGAGCAACTGTGTAGGTATAAGTCCATCTGTTTCACCATTTTCTGAAGCAAGGTTATTTTTCGCCTTGTTTGATTTTAAAGATACTGTTTCTACTTTCTCAGTCCCACAAGATATATTAGTCTTATCTATTTCAGAGTTCTTAATTTTGTCAGGGCGACTAGTATTTTTTGGTTTTGACACTTTCAACTGTTGTGGAACTTTAGTTGGCTTGCTGGTGAACAGTGCTGGCTTGGTGCCATACGGCCGTGTTATACAAGGTACTTTCGATGGTACTCGTGATGCACCAGGTTTAATCTTGGCTCCAGCTCTTGTTGGCACCTTCGACACAGGTGGGTGTACATGTATGGCCGTACCCATCCCCACAGATGATGCCCTGGATACACTGGACATGTCCGAGCAGATTGACCAGGCGTCATCGTCAAACCGGCTGTCAACTGAACCCTCTCTTGTTGAAGGGCGACTCATATCACTCAGATCTATTTCAGCTGGGATTTTTAGTCTCATAAGTTCCAGCCTTTCAGCTGTGTATCTCTGTTCAAGCGGCAAGGATCTCAGTGCATGTGATTTCTTTAGACCAGCTTTCTTTGGCAATCTTGATTCAGTAATTTTGGGTGATCGAGGCACTCTCTTGATAGTTCTTGGACTACTGATGCTACTTGTATTTGATTTTGGCGGCAATGAAGGCGATGTTGGGGATTTCTTTGATTCTGATTTAGGAGACCCTGGTGAAGATGGCGACACTCTTGAAGTCAGACGAGGTGATGATGGTGACTTCTTAGAGTATGACTTTGTCACATGTACCTTCTTTGCTTCAGATTTCACAGAGGTTAGAGATTTGGGTATATTTCTCACTTTCTTGGTCTCAGTAGATTGGTCTTTTGATGAAGTTTCTGGTCCATGCTTTCCCTGGTCCATTTCTTGCCTGTCCGTGTCGTAGTCGCTGATACTAGGAATGTTGTCCATCACACTACAGTCAGTATCAGTCATAGACAGGGGGGACAACTCTCGCTGTTTACGGTTCAGATTTTCCTTCATATTTTTCTTCTTCAGTGTTGATTTGGAATCACTTGGATCATCACAGATGGCTCCTTTGGCACAAATAATGTTTGTATCACTGGAATACCCTTGTTGTGATGCTTTACCTGCCTGTGAAGGTTTGAGTCTTGTGCCTTGAGGCAAGCTGGAAAGCGGAGGAATGCTCTTCATAGACTTGCTAAGCTTACTTTTCAATGCATTCTCTCTAGTTGGAACTTTGCTCTTAGGCGTACTCACACCTGGCAATCTGGAAGCCTTGGGCAACTTGGATTCAACTTTATTAGCTTTACATGTTGATGAGCTTGAACTTGGAACGCTATCGCAGTCGTCATCTGCCACCGACACAGATGACCGTGGGGAGTTAGAGACACTCCGAGCTGTCTGCTTATGATGGAACTCGGATACTTGGCTCTTGCAGGATTCTGATTGGCCTACATCACTCTTAACCTGTTGACTCGTCTTCACTTCCATGGTCGACTGGCCTTTCTTTATCTTGTTAACTTTATCTTTACTTGTAGACTTCTCAGCTGCTGATGACTTCACAGATACTGATGAAGTGTCAATATTTTTCATCAGTCTAGAACTACCTAATGTTGATTTAACTGAAATACTGTCTGATTTCTTCTTATAACTTTCCAACATATCTATGCTATTTTTTGCAGACACTGATTTACTAGATTTACACGAGGAGTCATGTGTACACAATGTTTCTTTTTCATTGGAATCTGACATCTTATTTCTTTCTTCAGTTTCAGTATCATTTACATTATCACTAGAATCTATATTATTATTAATTGATGAAATAGTCACATTAGAATCTTTTTCTGCATGTGTCTTGTCGCTATCTGAATCCTGTATATCAACACCGGTCTTGCCATCAAGTGCACTTGCAGCGGTATTCTTTCTACATTTCTCACCTGTCTTCTCTTTCTTTACTTTCCTCCCTGTTTTCATCAGTTCTCCGTTCTGATGGGCTGTTCCAGAGGGGTATCGCTTTGCAGACTTATCCTTTGATCTTGTCGAGATGTTTCCACTTTCCCTTTCTGAGCTGCTCCTATCGTTAGTGTTTTCCACAACACTTTTTACTTCACTGCCAAATGTTCCTAGGTCGGTGTGTTTCTTCTGCCTTCTGGTTTCACAAGTGTGAATTTTATGCATCACATCACTATCACACTGGCAGACATATTTCTCAATGTTAGTGCCATCCGTGTGGGTCAGTACATCCTTGTTGCTATCCTGAATAACAGTATCCATCTCGGAAACCTTTCCTTCAATTAGGCCCAATTTGTCTTTCACAGTTTTGTCCACTTTCTTTGTGACATTGGTTGGCACTTCAGATTTTGAACTCTGATGTGTGGGTAAAACAGAACAACTTTTCGCAGTGATGGGTTTCTTTCTGGGCTTCTGGTGACAGTCAGTAGTTGATTTATCGCTCTGCACCCCAACACCAGTTGATGACGGGGATGTGCGGGTAGATGACTGCAGTTCATTCACGGTCTTATCCTGGACTGACGTGGATTTCATACATTTAGATTTCACAGCAACTTCGGTCTTCTTGCAGTTTTTACCTTTCCTTTCCATTGGAGGAGACAAGAGCATGTCTGGGTGAGTGGGAGATCTCACCCTTGGTATTAATTTCTTGGCCATTTCAGGGCTGCTCTTAATTGCAGAAGAAATGGTGGGTCTCATTAACCTGGTGGTACTGTCACTGGCTTTCTTCTTAGCAGCCTCTCGTAACCCTACCCCAGAGCTGGCCTCTCTCCTCTCAGATGAATTAATCTCCAATGAAGCCTGGCCAATCTGCCGTTTTAATCTCTCACCCTTATGTTTGGGTGGTATCGTATTCTTCTCTCTAAGTGGCCCACTCGACTTGCTGGCCATGGTGGTGCTCTGGTCACTGCCACGCTCTATTGCTGATTGGTCGCGTCCAACACAGGCATTATTGTCGTATATACAGCGGTGATTAGCACCACTTATCCCACCATCAACACAAACACAAGGAGTATCCACAATCCTAGAGTTCTCACCTTCAGTACCTGCCTGTCTAATACCATCCTCTGGTAGATTAGAATTAATCCAATTCTGGATGGCATCTGCACTTTTTATCCCAGTCGTGGGACAACGGAGATTGGAAGATACGGAACGCGGGCTACCATTCACATCTGTGTAGCATACAGTCTGGGCATGGTTTGATACACGTGAGCTTACTGGGACTGGCGACTGATCACCTCTGCTCCTTAACCCCTTTCTCTCCTTATCAGCATGAGATAATAACCTCGAGCCGATTCTCTTTCCTGCTTCTAATGATTTCTCTCCTGCATCTGCCTCTGTCAGATTCCCCCCTGCATTTATGACATTCACAGATGTGAGTTGGTTCTCCTCGGAGAGTGTATGTGCATCTCCTTTAGGTACCGTCACTAGATATGACACACTATCTGAAATTAGGAGCAGCTCTGTCTTCTCAGGTATCTCGTCTTCCCTGATTTTACACTCACTTGTACTTGAAGTTTTTCTCCCAGTTTCACAAACGTGAGAAGAGCCAACTTGGTGCTTCAATGATTTACCACCTCCTGCCAAAACACTGGAAGACGGAAACTGCGACTGGGAACGGCTTTCTCTATTTTTTACTGTTGGTTTTCTATAAGGAGCCTCATCAGAGCCTGTCTCTTCATTTGAAATGTCTTTAACATGCCTGAGCAACTTCGTGTTTGTGAGGATGAGAGATTGAGCATGCTCCTGTGTTTCCTGGCAATGTGGAATGCCAGATTCATTTCCACTAACTTTTTCTATAACTTCACGCACATTGATGCTATCAAGAATAGTACTGCCTGAAAGTAAAAAGATAGTCATGTGAAATTTGCCTATCATAAATTCTACACACAAAGTACAATTCAGTTGTGGGTTAACCTCAGCAGTTAATGAAAAAATACATAAAAATAACATAAAATAATAATAACAATAATAATAATAGGGATGACTCACAGGTAAATTCACTATGATGATAGTATTGTGATAGTGAGAATTACTATCACAATACTATCACAATTTGATAAACATATCACGATAGTATGTATCACGATAGTATGTACTTGAGTATGAACAATTAATGTTAAAGACATGTTACGGTAAAAGCTATAATCAGTTAATTAATTAATATGTGTATAGTAGTGATGTTCCGATTATCGATTATAACCGATGGTTAGGGTGTGCCCCCGATTTGCCCACTTTTTTAAAACAACAAAAGCAATGAACCAAAGAACAATAGGGGCATTAGTGTATA
>JAULBP010122643.1:0-17144 GCA_032355345.1 Lepetodrilus pustulosus | reverse complement strand
ATACCAGGAAATAACAACTTTAGGGTGTACAAATCAAACGTAAATAGTCTCAGACTGAAATTCGTTTGGTCATTATCATGATTATCTAGGTCTATCAACCGTGATTGTATGCCTTTAAAGCCTTGGTGGAGGAAAATGTTACTCTTTCTGGATCATCACATTTTCCTCCACGAACAGCTTCGTGATGCTACGTCTACGACAGCTTTGGGAGCATTGACCTAGGAACACTAACATTACACCGTGTATATTGCAGACTGGGTACAATCAGTCATAATACTTATAGTTATATGTACACGAGTGTCTTCCTGTCAAGACCCAGGCACACGGAGTAATGTTTGAAGTAGGCCCTACATGCAACAAGTAGTCAAGTACACAAGGCTTTGTGTCGACATTATTGAACTCGATACAAATATCATTCCATTCAGATATTGTCCACTGTATGTATTGACTAGTTCCTGAGTAGCTGAAGTGCATGATATTATTTGAGATGTATTGACTTCATTGAGGTTATATAGTATTCTATACACTAGGTTTTGACGTTATTAATAGAAGAATCAGTTCCAGCCTTGACACCACGTGCTTAATAAGAAAGGCATTTGTTATGTTTGATCTGTTTCCATAAACTTCGCATGTTTGCTCATCCGTACACATATGAATTAGCAAGTGTAGGAATATTATTAAGATTTAAGTATACAAAGAGATTGAGGTTTGCGAAAGTGATCAAAGCTACGATAGTGTCCGGTAACAAACAATAGATCTAACACCTTCCTTGACAGCATGCAGTGATATTTGAATAAACTAGTATTTAGCTATCACTTAGAACTGGATTGTTCCGCGTATACTTCACAGCCCTGGACGTGTCGTTGTTCGCTATGTGGATACATTGTCAATGATACGCCAGCACCTTGCTTTGTATGAGATAGATGTTACGAGTATTTACAAACAGGTCGACACAATATACAAAATGTGAATAATATTAATATACGGGGTTTGCCCTGTAAACTCTTGCATAATGCTTGTGGACATTTCGAGTGGGTGTATCTGTTATTGTTTGGTAAATATTACACGATCGTTAACCTAATATTGATGACAGCTAACTTTGAAAATACTGATGTGCGAAAAACTCTTGATATTCTATTGCTAAATGTAATTTCACCATGAAGTTGAATTTTGCTAAATTGACAGATTTTATTTAATTATTTGGAAGAAACTGTTTACGGTTGTGAAAATGTTATTAAGCAGAATAAACAAACATTGTCGAATATGGGTAGGGAGGGGGGAGCACAACTTAACTTCGCTCATTCACAGTTCAAATGATTACCTACATAACTCAAACATATAGGCTGGTGTGGGCTAGGCACTGCAGCATGTATCTTGGAGGGTACAATAGTAACATGTTACTATATACTAGTAGTTAGATTACTCAACTCTGTCATTACAACAGCACCAACAATAGAGGACACTTCATATTCTATATATAGGCCTACTTGTTAACGCTCTACGTGAATAACGCTCTACAAGGTTAACGCTAATTAGTATGATTACAGAGCAAGTACCACAGTGTGGATGTCTAGCCGGACTGGTTACGCTTGTGTCAAGGAGACATTTGTTTCAAAGCCTTCGTTCGAGCATAAACAGCAGTCTTTCATCGGCTAACCTGCCAGTGTTAACTCTGACCACGTCCAAGCATTACCTCCTGTCTATCTATACTGATGCCCTGGGTAGCGATGGAATGATAACATCCAGTAATAACGATACGGTGATTACCGTTTCAGAAAGTATTTAGAATTATATGATTTGGCAAGGCTTTGGTCACGCTTGCCTGTACTCTATATACCATTGACAGGTGATGGTCGTATCAGATGTATCAAACTTTCTTCTTCTAGAAGGTAAAAAAATCCCATTATGCATATGTGTAAATGGAATACATGTATATGGTTAAAGCTATAGGTGCTTATTTTACAGGTGAGCAATGTAATGTATTGGCATTTCGTTGCATGCTTGATAGAGTAAGCATGACTAAAATTATGAGAGAAAAATGGCGTGCGAACACAGTGTATTGTGGTTCAAAGTCGATCGGAATAAAAACTATGTGCGATTTATAAAGATGTGTTCTTTTCGACATTTTTCCAATGGCTATGCTACTCAATTTCACGGTCGTAGTAATTCTTCAAGTCTGGATATCGTTTCGCGAAACTCTCTCATATCTACCACTGGCACTGTCTACTACGAGGCAATAAGCACTTTCGTAGCAATCTCTAATGCATGGCGCATTAATGTACTAATGAGAGCGCTGTCGTCTAGTAGTGGATAAGAGATCTTCGAGAAACGTTACCTTGGGTATTTAGGTAATTAGAAAGGATTGCTGTTTACAATGCAATAACAGACCGAGTAAACGTGTACGGTTCCATACAGGTATTGTCCTACTTAATTATGAATGACATGCCTCGTTAGTTGCATCACTGTCCATCTCGGGTGTCCCATTCTGTACTCGTACTGTAATTGATATGACTGAAGCCAGAACCAAACACAAGCCAAATACTAGGTACAATACTGTTTGTGTAGCGAGCTATTGTCTGCAGGTAAACTTAACTCCGTGGTTAACTTGTGTTAAAGTGTTTACTAAACCGTATAATTGTGTAGTCATTGCACTAGTTTGAGGTCGAAATGAAAACATAATCTGGTTATTAGTATTACTCCGATAATTCAAAATGTATTGTACACACATACATAATTCCTGTAATGTTATCCATGGAATGAGTATACATGTATAATGACAAGTTTAATAAATAAAACCATTAAAACAAATAGTATATACTCTTCATTACGAAATAGCAACGTTCACATGATTTAAAGTGCTCTACATTAAATGCATATGATCTCCCTTGTCTACGAATATTTAGGGCAATATAAAATATTCATAAATTTAAGTTTATCCACCAGTATATTAGTATGTAAACATACCTAGTATTGTGATTGAAATCGGGTATCGGATGATCGCCGGTATCTAGCACACACAACGTCTTTGTGTACTCGCTATACAGCCATAGTTTTGGGTTATTGGAGCGGTAGGTCACGACATAAGAAACAAGATCATAACAGATATAGTAGAGCTTCTTAAAGCCAAGTCGACTTACAATGACATGGGCGGTAGTCACAGCTCTATACAATGGGCCGCTGTCCTTCTTCTGGCCAGTGACATGATGAATATGTTATAAGAGAAAGTTACAGTATGGTATGGTCTAGGACTATTAAGTATACGAGTAGCATCAGTAATAAATGTGCGTAATTAGCATATAAAAAGGAAGAGAAGGGTCCAGGTTATGCTTTATGTGTACATGTACTAGTATATTCAGAGGCCGTTCAGTTACAATTACATATACTAGTACTACTGAAGGCACAGTGCTTGTATGGTTTTAAAAAGGCATCTTCCAGGAAATACCACTAGACTGGGTATAAAACAATATTGCACCCACAACCCATTATAACCCACGCTCCACCCACGCTCCACCCACGTCTTGACGAGACAACCCAAGTAGTTACATGTATACTTTATCAGATAATTAGCCAATATGTATTTACAAATATTACAAACGGTTTAATTATGTACTCCGATATTATTAATATCCGGTATTCATGTTAGGATACATGTGCAACTCAATTCGGACATATACATAATTTATTTGATTACTATCCATTTTGGTGAATATAAACTATTAAATAAAGTCACATGTTTGCATCCATGGTCTCGTCGTGGCATTCCCCAAATTCCAAATGGTCCCATACAAACTTTGCATAATGTCATCAATTTGAAAAGTACGCTTCAATACCTAGTTGTGTAGTCGACACTACAACCTTCGTATAGTATGACACGTGTATAATTACTATTGTATCAAGACCACCTCGGATAAAAAAAGAAATACGCTTCGTTGAATTACGTAACCAGGTGTCCATTGTCTTCCAATTAAAGCAATATTTCACGTGCGTTGAGACTCGTCTATCTTAACGTAAGCTGGCCGTGTTGTACAGTCGTGGCTGTCAGTAGAGTCCATGTCAGAGACACGCATTGCTCACTCACTGTCTGCACAGAGCAGCTAAAGTATTGCTTAATTCATCATGCTGTAGACAGTGCTCTACTCCATGTCCTACACATATAACACACCCACAAGCATGTCCTCTAAACCTTCGAGTCGGCTCCTTCCCAAAGATCTGTTCCGGTTGAAATCTAGTATGGTAACCAGGTGAGGGAGAGAGTGTATTTTGGCAAGCTGACACGTGTAAATTACAGTTTATATTGTTGAAGTAAACCTGTATAAATTACAGTGGATGTTGATGACTGTGTGTAATAGGTAACCCCATTTCCGAACATGGCGTAGGCTATATATTACACATGTATTTGCATGCTGCGAATTCGTGTTAAAATAGAAATTGAACATCTGCATACATTTTCATTATCATAACCATACACAGAGGATTCCCGGTGGGTTTTTTTTTCATTTCAAATTTATGTGAATTTATTCTTTGGTCTTGTAGTATTGGAGATAATAGAGGTCATGCTCCCTTCATGCATTTACTTACACAATGTTATTCCAACAATGTCTATAATTAACAGATCGTGCCACTCGGCCAAAGCTGAGTATTCATCCAGCGTTGTATTGCATTTCTTTTAGGTCAGATGGTTTTCTTACCGCATGTGCCGTCTGATCTATATGTACAGTAGTAGCTTACACCTTGACAATATTAAACACATGTCAGGTCATCATGGCTCTAGTCTCAGTAGAAGCTAATTCGTGAGTTGATGCCGACTTTCCTACCGATTTTTTTTCTCTCCATCTTGGCATCTTGATGTTCCTGTGTTCATCTTCTGAGTGTTCTATGTCTCTGTTTGCAGTCAGAACAAGCTGGACGAGGCGCTGTTGACGTCAGGCCGGGTGTCTGACGCCATTCAGTCTATGCTGGAATGGCTGCACAAGGCTGAGGCAACAATCGCGGACGAGCAGCAGGTGCTAGGAGATCTCGACACCGTCCACATGCTGTACGAGCAGCACCGGGTGAGTAGAACACACAAGTTAAAGAAAAGAACACACCAAAAACAACAGCAACAAAAACTGACCATTAGTTTGAATCAGAACTTTGGAAAACTAACGATCCCTGCGTCCTAGTATTACGTCATACACTTTCGTTGTAAAAGTGGTATTATGCATGTACACAGTCTAACATAGTCTACTAATCAGCTGCTAATAGTCTATCAAATACATGTATATTTCATCTTGGCGACATCTAGTTTGCTCACGTTCAAATTCAAACGCAAAAATCCATGCATCTTACGTCTCATAAGTTTGCTGGAAAAGTGTTATGTAAGTTAATGATCTAACTTACACTTCAACATATGTCACTGTTGTCAAATAACACGTAGTCAACGAAATTAAGTGACGTAAAACTCAGGAATAATCGCGTTTGAATATATCTTCTCTAAATTATATCTCTATAATCTTTATAATTACTCACTCTGTCTGATGACAACTGGCCTCATCGAATGCAATAATATTGAAACTAACGTCCCAAAGAATTGGCGTTCGAAAGTCTATAACTTTGAACCTGCTATATGGTCATATGTATGTTATCACCTATGCCCTCCTAGTGAACTCCTGCCATTCTTGTGTTACAGGCAATCCAGCAGGAGTTGTCTGCCAGCGAGGTGACGGTGACGACGATGAAGACGTCTGGGAACATTCCCCGGTCTCAGGCTGAGGAACTCTCGGAGCTGTGGGACCGTGTCAGCTACCTTAGTGACGTTAGGGACAACAAGCTCAGAGACGCCTTGAAACTGGTATGTATATATCAATTTGTATGTTTCCAACCATATTATTCCTAGATATAATACCGCAATAAAAACAAGATATTCATCAATTACCACGACGATCGGTAGAGGGCAATATGAAAACTAAATTTAAAAAATGCATGCCTTTTAACAGCTCCTGTATAGGTACTTCCTCTTACCTGAACATTTCTGTCTCCAGGCTGAAGAGTTCCAGGATGTTGTGACCACAATGCGAGAGTTCCTGCCCCAGGCAGAGTCTGAGCTCAAGTTCAGGGCATTACCAGAGGATGAAGTCGCCATTATACAACTGATAGAACACCATGAGGTAGGAGTCGCTTGATGCAATTACATGTATCTTACCACAAATATTTTTAAATTATTATTATATTGACTGAAGTATTATACATCGCCACCAACTCTGGTCACCCTCCACTTTCATCCACCATATTTCTAGCACATCCTGATGCATCCTCACACTTTCATACAAATCTTGGTATATGCCGAAACATCCTGACACACTGTGGCACATTGTGGCATTTTGTGACATACTGATGGTCTCATACGTCTTGGTATATCTACCTGACACATCGTGACGTTCTATCACATACTGAAACACTCCCTGTCTGTTCTGCAGAAGTTCCAGGAGGAGCTACGGAACCACCAGGACACGGTGGACAAGATCAAGGCTCTGGCGGAGGAGATCCTACAGGCGTGTCATCCTAACGCTGTCAGATTCGTCAAGTACTACCTCACTATAACACAGACCAGATGGGACCAGGTAAACTAATACTCGGGGATGTCAAGTGAACTATTCCTGACCTTTTCGATTAACAGCTGTTTTACCCTCATCCAAAGTATCGATGTGAAACAGGTTTAAAGAAATAAAACTGAAGTTTTAAAAGACGATGATTCCAAATAATACAAAAAGTGATTTTATCAAGCATTAACTTACTATATGCCAGAAAGATTATTATTGTTCGCCAAAGTAACTTCAAGGAATTACATGTATGATGTTGGTTTCTTACAGTTGCTGCATCGTGCCAAGGCGCGTGGTCAACGACTTCAGGACGCCCTGAGGAACATACAGGGTAACGCTGCTCTCCTAGAAGAGCTGCTGGCCTGGCTGACAGACGCCCAGGCACTTCTGGCCACCAAGGAGAAGGACCCCATCCCCGAAGATCTCAATGTCGTAGAAACTCTCCTCAAGGAACACATGGTCAGTTCTAGTACTGTAAACAAGCGATGATAAAGTATTAAATTCTAATTTACTAATTTTTCTGTCGTCGCCGTTTATCTTCAAAATTATGTATCTACAATAATGATGGTGTATAATAGTACATAATCTCAAGATGTGTTGCTTGTCCTCTTCCTTCCTATTTGTTTTGATTGTCTCAATAATTTGAGTAACCAATGTGTTTGAGTATTTTTGTTAAAATGACAATATACATTCATACATTGCTACTGTATTCTGTGACCCAGGAATTCCACGAGGAAGTGACCAGTAAGAACGCTGATGCCGAAAGACTGACCAAGCTGGTGAACAGTGAAGCTAGGACCAGCAGGCAGTTTGGAAGGTAACCATCTCCTAAACATGCACATGAAGCACTGTGAATGCCTACTTGCTATACGCAACCATTAGCAAAGATCGTTCTCATTTAACAGTAGTATAGATCCATCAATATGAGAGTTGTCTCTTCTTTGCTTCAGCAACATGCGACTGAACGACGTAGACGGGTATAACCCTAGAGTAGCCGCCCTTCAGAACAAGTGGAGGACGGTGTGGAGGATGTCCGTGGACAGGAAGAAGAAACTACAAGATGCACACGACACGTTGTTAGAGGTAGGCATCAGTACCTAACAAGTAACGTGTGGTATACAGACGTCCATGAACATATTGCAGTACATGTAATTAAGTTGGTTGTTCATGATTACAGGAAGTTTGAAAATAAATATTGTTTTTACAGTTGGTGCTCTCCACGATTAACTATTTACCTAGATATCGCTCTTACTATAATGAAAATGTATACATACTAATATTAAATTAAATGCTTAGAAATACTGTACTATTGTTTGAATACATATTGCATTTATGCATGTATTCGTTTCTTCAGTTGGAGAGCTTCAAGAACTTCAATTTTGACCTGTGGAGGCAGCGGTACCTCAACTGGATCAAGGCAAAGAAATTCCGAATTACAGACTTCTTCCGGCGGCAGGACAGAGACTGCGATGGCTGTGTGACCCGGGACGAGTTTGTAATCGGCATGATGAAATCAAGTGAGCGGACATAATTACACTATATTCTCACCATGTCTGACAATGTTGAAGTCCAATTACACCTTGCTGTTGAAGTACTGTCACTGTTTTAACTGAGCATGTTCTGAATGATGTAAGGCGCTGGATAAGTAGTGTAATTGTTATATTGTTATTTATTCATGTTATTTATTCTTTCAGAATTCCCAACTAATAAAACTGAGTTGAATGCTGTCTTTGACATATTTGACAAACGTGGATACATGGAGTACAAGGAATTCATTGATGCTCTGAAACCAGAGAAGGTAATCACTCGTTTCTAGTTCATCACATCACTATACCCACATCAAATTAATCAATTCATAAGTAGCATCAATGAACTTTGCTGTCCACTATTATACGCACCCAAGTTCTAGTAGCAAGATGTTTCTAGTGCATGCAACTCCGAACACCTGTACGCGTGTTATCGCGTCTTCGAGGTTATACTGTTGTCTTGGCTTTCACTCACAGTGTAGAGCTGTTGATAACCTGCTGATGACGACATGTTACTCTACCATTCACAGAACAAGTCTGCCCGTGCCAAGGCCGCCAACAGGACCAAATCTGACGTGGAGATCATCCATGACGAGATAGAAAGGGAGGTGTCTGGGTGTCAGTGTAGGCATCAGTTCAGGGCAGAGTTCATAGATGAAGGAAAATATAAGGTAAGCAATGTGCAATTGTATTTTTTCCTGTAAATAATTAAAACTTGATGTTGTGTTTATTATATGTGTCATGCCCAAGTGTGTATAAGTATCCAAATAGTGATGTAAGTAGATTCAACGTTTCTTGATGTGATATTGTAACGTTACAGTTCGGAGATCCCCGCTCTACAGGAAGGGTAATTATACGTGCAATGGATACGTTTGCGATCCTATACATATGCGTCACCTTCAGGGTTTCTTTTGCTATGATCATTTTGTTACTCTTAGATGTGTCTGATGCTTCATATCAATGATCTATACGTGCATGGCGGGTCGTGTTATTCTTGAAATCTTCTCAGATTATCTATTTATTAGTTTGTATTTTGCGTGTATCCGGAATATGAATAAGATTTGATATACCATGTGCTTTGGCTGGGTTTTACTGTCGGTATACTATTTTCTGGAACAGCTTTCTTAAGCGTCTACATACACGTACATACTTCTGTTAACAAGGGGCACAGTGTATGAAGGATCGTCCTACGCACACCTGATACCAATTCGGGTCTTTTTTATTTGATGTATATTTCCTATACTTCTATCTCCTGTGTGAAGTTGTACACATCTCATCGTCTCGGGGCACTGTCATCACATACTCTGCTTCTATTATCTTGGGCTATTGTGTATAATATACACACATCCTTTATTATCAACTCTGGTCATAAATGTGTACACATCCTATACTTCTACTATGATCTACTGTCAATCCGACAATCTGATTGCTCAACGTGACCCAAAACATTCCGTTCATAGTTCGATAAACGAAATTTGCTTCTTGATTGACAGTTTATTGGTCGCGGCGAATCAATACTGTAATACATTTCAATTGGAAATGTTATTGCGCGGCGTTTGGAAATGATTAAAAACTGTTTGTAATTTCAGAGTATTAAACTAATGTGTAATTTCAGAGTATTAAATTAATGTGATCTCAACCTATTTATTATGTAATTTATTTATAAGGTTTGACTGTCATTTTCTTTACGTTCATCGAGGTATGAATTTAAAAACCGATGCGCAAACTTTTGTTTCAATCGCTTCGCAGATGCATAGTCTGCTTCGCGGATTCATAGCTTGCATATAGGTTTTTACGTTCATACCTCGATGAACGTAAAGAAAACGACAGTCAATCCTTAGTATACAAGCTCGCGAGATGTACCATAGTGTTTAAAAATATAGAAGCACGCACATATCGGTACACACAGTGACTGAACACTATGTATAGGTGTAGGCTGTCTTTTTATATTTCGAAAATCATAATGCTAGATTATGAAATTGGATTAGTGTAATGCTTGTCTATTCTGAGTTTTGGACGCTGTTCCCAAACCACAAGTGAAAATTGGGTCTATAGCCATGTTCTACCTACAGCGGTTAGATATTTCCATATGGAAGATCCTTGATAACCTTTCACGAAGCTCTCTTATCTAACTAGAGACTGGTAGCCCTCTCTTGGTAGTGTATTAGCTATCGGCAAAGAGAGCACTACCAGTCTAAGAGAACTTCGTGAAAGGATAACCTGGAGTAGTCCGCTGTAGGTAGATCATGGTCTACGCGATGCTGCCTGCATGGTGTATTCAATCAATGGCTGCTCTTTCAGTTCGGGGAGACGGAGAAGATTCGGTTAATCCGGTTCCTCAACAGCTGTGTGATGGTGCGAGTCGGGGGAGGCTGGGTTACCCTCGAGGAGTTCCTGGAGCAGAATGACCCTTGCAGAGGTGAGTTCCCGCCATTGTTTGGAGTTACCTCCCTTTCAATAGACTCGTCAATTTACAATACTGTAACGTTTTTTAGAGACAATTTAAAAACTTGTTTAATATAATATTATGAATCGAGTAGGCACCAGTGTATTTATCTTTTTTTGTTATGCCTTGTATTTGTTTAATGTATATTCCAGAAGGCAGTAAATGTAGTTATCATTTTGAAGTATCTCAGCATTTGTCTGTTTAAATGATATATATAGCCCACCTGTATAGTCTGCACGTGAACTTGTTCTCGTTTATTATGCGGTTCAACGTAATTGATGTATGTTGTTCACATCTTAACACTATCATAACATTGCATGCTCGTTCATTATATAATATTTTGTATAACCACATAATTCGAAATCCTAAAAAAGTTGTAATGTTATTCTGGTGTGTCAAACTGATGTTCATTGATACTAAGGATTTCAAGTCGTGTGTATAAAACATATCTATAATTTGTCCTTATATTAAAGTACTAACTGTATATCGTCCATACTAATTGTATAAACTCAATCTATACTGGTATCTTCAATCTTTGTCTAACATTGTTCTCATTGGGTATGTTTATTATGGTATGTTTAATTAAGTATATAACATGAATGGTGTTATTGTTGATTGATAAGGTCATATGTCATACATACTACAGGTCATAGGTCATACATACAACAGGAAGCTTCATTATGTTTTGCATCATGGTTTTGCTTTTTATATGCTTCTGTGCGCCATCGGTTTCTCATCCTGTAACTAATTTGGTTGATTCCACAGCGAGGGGGCGTACAAATTTTGATCTCAGGGACACCTTGGTGCTACCTGATGGGTCCACCCCTAATTATCATAGCCGGAGGGGTAGCAACCCCGGGCGAAGTACCTCACCTTTCCCAACAGGGGTGAGGCGACGACAAAACGACACAGGATATGCTTCATCAAATTCGTCAGGTACACGCGTGTGATAGGCTAACCTTGCGCATGAGGATTGATTTTTGGTTGCTGTGACTTTTACCTCCCTGTGATTCACATCATAGCACGTCATGGTTTGGGATAGCATTTGATCAGGTGGAATAAAATCTGGATTCAATAATCATTCAAACGTATACTATCCTTATATTCAATATACATGATATACCGTACCTTCTATCCATACATACGCTTGGCATACAGCCCGTTATAAATGTTGCACCCTGTTGTATATTATCTTACTTGATGTTTCCAGATGTGCATACATGTAGGTTTAGCCTGTGGTATTTTTCGGCATGCATATTTACTAAAACCCTTTCTAATTAATTTTGAAAAATACTCCGAAGTTTCCTACTTTTTCTATGCACATCTGGAAGTCAATAATGTATGTATTGTTTAACATGGAAAGAAATCCCAGGTACTAATATCCGGTCACGTTTTGTGTGGTCTGATGTAATAACATTATTTGCATGTTTAATACTACTCATCATATTCGTATGTAGGTAGGTGCCTAATATATCAAAGTTGTAATCTCTGCGCCCCCCCCCCCCCCCATCAATACCCCAAATATGTTATACTAGTACATTAACAACGTTGTATTTCAGGGTCCATGGCAAGTGAGTTTAGTAGCGGTAGTTGTGAGACTCTAACATGGTCACTGGTTTATTACGCCAACTTATCACGTGTGTTCACCGTCTTCCTCTTTCAGCCGGAAGTTCAGCAGATTCGTCATTGCGGCGCAGTAGAATTACTTCTTCTATGGTGAACCTATCTAACGCTAACGGTTCCCTTAACAAAAATCCTGAGTTTGGTAGGTTTGAATAGTATATAGTTATGTTCTTCGTGGCATCGGTTATTGTTCAGTAGCATTAACATTTTTTTTTTATGGCCGTGTATTATAGCAGAGACAAAATGTCGAGAGTAAGTCTGTATGATGTAGGATAATGACATTTGAACTACCGTGTATAACATCTGTATCTTTGATTAATACGAGTAGAATGACAACATATATAACCTGATATTAATGGATTGGACAGTAATCGTTGCCCATTGTGTTGATATGAAAGTTAGATGCACCTATTCATGGTGATGTATAGTTACCTATGGAACCGAACATATTCTTGATGTATATTATTATCCCTATTCCCCCATGTATTTTATACTATTTATAACCATGCATATGGCGATGGTGGTGTGAAAGGAATTATATGCATCTGCATCTTCTGTTAAAAGTCTTTTATTCTATTAACCTTCTGATTGTTCCACGTCTTCAGATTCGTTAACATTACACCGCAGACATGTGTCAAGTGTGATGATATCTAAAGGACAGCTCATGCGCGTGTTACTAATGTCAATTTGCGGCTTTTTTTTCAGGATCTACCGGAAGTCTCACTCGATCTAAACGTCTCAGTACCTCCTCCTCTAGTTTAGCGTCCAATCAGAACAAAGGTCGCAGCAGTCATACTCCGACGCCGGGACAGAGTGCCGGAAGCAGACGACATTCCGGCGTGTACGGGACTCCCCGATCTACCACACCTACCCCGACAGTAGCATTCGGCTCTTACACCAGGCCACGGTCAAGACCAACAACTCCCACTGCCTTCTCCCCACGATCGTCTTCAACTCCTCAACGTCCTGGAAGTGTTACCCCTACAAAACAGATGGGTCGCCAACGACGGCTTCCATCGACTCCAAAGACACCTACCACACCCTCTACCCCAACACGGTTCAAATGAACTCGTCCAAACGTGCAAGATAACCTGTAAACCAGTAGCTTCCATTGACATATACCCCAGGAATCTTCGTTGCCCAAAGCAAATCGTCGACCACATTGCATGCATTTGAATGTGTTGTGAAGAGAAATTGATGGAACTGGGATTGACCAGTTTTTACCAGTTGTGGTCAGTCGAATCCAGTTTCCACCGGTAATGTGGTGGCCAATTCTGTGCTATGTAGCACATGGTGCTGTATGTGATGATATTGTCGTGGAGGCTGTGCCTTGCAATATGTTGTGCAAAAAAAAAGTACGGATGGTTGAATACGTCATATTTCATGCACAGTGCGCCGAGGTTCGACTCCGTGAGTGCCAGATGGAAGCAATGGGATCTGATTATTGTCTCATATTTTATACAGCAATATGTAACTAAATTATGGAAAGTTAATTCATTTACATTCATACATTGCATTATTAACATTCATAAAGGACACCACAAAAATCAAAATTTGTATGAGATCATAAATATTATATTGTTAGTTTATTTTACCATTTTAGATAACTTTTATCCACTTAATAATCATGTTTTAGGGGACTTACGGGATATATAACAATATTAAACTGCAACGGGCCATTGACCAATAGCTTTGAAATACCTGATATAAACTGCCTCTTCTATCATTGACTGTACGTTTCTATACCTCTAAATCAGCAATCGCTCATGGTATCAACATTATGCAATTGTAGCACCGAGAACAAATTCAGTTTCGAAACTTAAATCATTGTTATTGAATAAGGGAGGGGAGTGTTTTATTTACATGTATGTATAGATTTATTACCACCTTTTAAGTATGAAAGCGCATATTAAATATATCATAAACTATTACAAGAGAGTTTTTATATTTGTGGATGGCTCATCTGAAATGTTGTTCAGCATCATCGACTACACGGAGTATGGGTATGGAGCTCATTGTGATTTGGCATTGATTTAATGAATTGTTGTGATGTATGACGACGATGACAACTCAATGTTGAAATGAAGATTATGTAATCATATATGGGCCCAGTTCAGATGGGAGGATTTCATCATGTTTGTGTATACAATTCCTCCTCTGTTCATACATGACGCCAACTGCACAACTTGATGTTTGGTCATCAGTCGATTCTGTTGCAAGATATTGACAAACCACGCACATGCAATGCAAATACATTTAATAATGGCATACGACCCGACATAATACGGGTATTATGAATACAGAGTTCCATCTGAATTGTTTAACAAGAATGACATAATAGTAAAAATAAGTCCAGAAAACAAAAGTAACCAATTGAATTTAATTGTTGAGTAAATTTTGTTATTGCTTCTGAAAACCTATTTAACGTACTATGCATTGTCACAAAATACCTTGGGCTATCACTGCTATTATGAAATATATAGGATCTAGATGTAAAACGGCTATCAGATGTCAGATATCAACGATCCATGTAAGAAATAGCAATCGCATACAGTGTACAGTGATAAAAAGTACATGCTTTAGACACTGCAGTACCATTGACATTAAAATAACGGTCTTTAACGGTCACGTACATAGTGTGGTTTGTCTTAGAAATAAAACACTACAATAAGGCACGACTCCAGTTGTAATATGAGACAGAACTAACTTCACTCATAGGAAAGGCACCATAAGAAATACAGTGTATACATTAATGTACATAGGTTCTAGTGTCGATGACAAACATATTGATGAAAATATATACATTCCTGAAACTTAAATTATGATGAATTCATGGTATATGGATGATGTTCAAGACTTATTGATTTACCCTGGGCATACAATTAATGCCAAAATGATTCATGATAGAGACATAATAAATATATGACAATGGATATGAATACAATAGGTTATTATGTATGAATGCTTCAGTGAATAATCAGTATTATATAATGTAGGTATATACAATACGATAGTCACGTTGTAATGCTATATTATCACAAGTAGGGCTGGTGTACAGCAGCTTCTCTCCGCCTGCTATCCATCAGGTTATACCCAACTAGTGGCACCATTGTTTTGAAAGTGCGGTGGCAATTGAATTCTAACTCCAGTGCACTCATTGGATTTCCTTTTGGTGGTGTCTCACAAATAGCCAACAAAACCCGTGTAGACAAGACAATCTTCTCCATCAAGACTTCTGGTACAAGAGAGGTACCTCGGAAACAGAAAACATCTCCACAAGGGGAGGTAACTCTTTGCGGCTTCAAGTCTCTGTGTTATGAATCTCACTTTGGCTTTCTTCACCGACTTCAATCTCAGTAAATATCTGTGGAAAACCGAACAAATAAATCATCAAAGAAATCATCAACGGGTGAGCAAGTACTGGATACTAAATAAACATTAGTGGAGATCATTGCTATACTATATGTATATGTATGTTGGCCACATTGCTTATTATTAGCTCAGTCATTAACTATCTTTCCCCATTAATTACATTATCACATAACGTCCTTGCAGAAATCGTATAATCCATACACGACTATTTCTTAGGTATCATAACGTCATGTCATCTAATACCAGTAAAAATGGTTGTTGGGATGAAGTAAAACAAGTATAAAAAATATGCGATAATCAAAAACGAATTGATAAAATATTAGTAGTGTGCTACCTAGTACCTACCTCTATTAAATTATCCATGCCACAAAGAAAGCCATCTTCATGATTGTCCAAAAACCACGGTGACCGATGGTTCAGTGATATTTTGGCCACAACTGGAATGGTTTTCGCGAAGTCTATCAACCAGACGCCCGCACGTCCGTCTTTGTCGTACAGGAATAGCAGTGAGCTCCCAATAATCTGAAACCAACACTTGCCAAGTATAGGTCGACAGGAAAATTATCATCCTGAATATTACTTACTTACAGTAACATATTCTCTCCATGGTTTGACTATTATTTATTAAAGTATTGTTTTGAACATTTTCGCGACGTAAATCAACAACTGAATCAATCAATGAACATTTTCGAATTTGTAGAACTACAACATATTGAACATAAAGTTATTAATAATGCATTACCAGAGCGGGGTATCCTTTCACAAAGCTCTCTAATCCACTAAGAGACCATAGTGCATTAGCTATCGGCATAGAGAGCGCTATGGTCTCTTTAGTGGATAAGAGAGCTTCATGAAAGAATACCATGAACGATAATAGCATTTACAACAATTCAGTATACTTCATGCATACCTCATGATTCTTGAAAAATTTAGACTTTTCAAATCTCTCCCTGATATCTTTCAATCGTCGACATATTAATTTAGCGATCCCAGAGTTGCCATTGATAAACTGGATGATTGTGTCCTTCACTTGGTCGTGGCTTTTCACTTTCTTCAGGTTAGTGTTGGGCTCTTCTCCAGACATCTGTAAAGCAAAGATAAATGTTATGAGAAAATTATAGTTTCTCTCGCAATCTTATTGGTAGAGGTACGCAAAGTCAGTTCGTATTTTATTTGTTACAAATTAGAAAAGAAAAGGTGTACTGTTACTTTGACGAATCAGAGCAACTATCATTTATTGAACAGGAAACATACAACATTTACGTGCATAAAATACATCTTAGACATATATGTGTACACAAGTCTCAAGTACATCAACTTACTCGTATAGCCTCTACCCGGAATCCGTAGTCAGCTGTAGAGCTCTCACGTTCTCGAAACTGCAACACATCCAACATTGAATTAAAGGAAAGCTCCAAACATTACCATAGTGAAAACTGATTGTTGTTGACTGAGAAAAATGCTAAGTAGCTTATAATGCAGAGACATCACTGCCGAAGATCGCACGCACGCACACACACATACACACACACACACACACACACACACACACACACTTCTTAAATGAGTATATTTAGTTGTAGATTTGGTGAATTCTAA
>JAULBP010122532.1:0-17144 GCA_032355345.1 Lepetodrilus pustulosus | reverse complement strand
TGGATTTTGTATAAAACTGCACATTATTATTATTATTATCAATAACCCTACTATACCAGAGATATCTGCAGATGTCCTATAAAGGATCAGTTGTACACGGTCTAGCAGGAAGAGAGTTAACTATATAGAACCACTTTACAGTAAAGATGTCAATGACCTATTCTTCTCATACAGAACATGTACAGTAAGTATATCTTACAGTAAGGTAGAACTTAGGTTTAAAATGAGATGATGAGTTAGACAATACACATTGAGATTCTTCAGATTTACAGCCTAAAGCTGAACAACTAATGTGGGAAGTGAACAACTACCGGTAATATGGGAAGTAAATTCTGGCTGGCCAAGATGCAGCCAAGATGGTCTAGAGCAGCCAACTGAAAGTGATCCCATCCATCACCACGAACACCTTGACTGCCACAAGAGCAGTATTTAGGATCTCAAGACAAAGTAGAAGAAAACGATTTCCCATGCAAATTTAATCATTTTTGTAATCTGATTTAGAAGTTCAGCATTTAAGTCACAGATTGTTTTGACAATAGCTCATGTACTTCATTTTGTACTTGTAACAATAGCATAATTATGCACTTGTTACAGTAGGTTATGTACTTGTCACAATAGGTTACACACCTGTTCTTCTTCAACGAGCAAAATAGGATGGTCAGAACCGCAGACCAAAATACATTCAAGATAATCCCAATCCTTGTAGTATCCTTCCCGTATAACTAACATGTAATTACCCCAGCAAAGAAAACAAATTTGTTCTTAACATGTCACCATGGAAACCATAATTCCAATAAAGCAGCCATATTATAATCTCAAAGATCTTTGTAATTTCATACCATGGAATCACTATTACTGCTGTGTATGTATGGTATATAGTTACCGATATAGTGGATCCAATTCAGCAAGATTCAGATGACCAAGACACAGCTATGGATGTCTGCAATTCTAGCATGAGGAAGGAAACAGTTGGATACATAGCCATAGACTGGATGCACATCAAATAGTGTACATCGATAGACTTGACATACACTGTCAATAAGCTCTCCAATACTTTCAGACATCGAGACTGCTGAATCAGTTGAAGTCAGACGGATACACACAACTGATGATATATTCTGTACTCTATTTAACACACTGATCAATGCTGTAGTCCAATATTTGCAATAAACTCAAATTTATCGTGATTTCTTATAGATGGCATTGATTGGATTGCAGAAGTTCTGCCAGTAGTCACTGATGCCATTAAGTTACTATTTATTATAAAACTCATAAGTAGTGGTCTTGTCTAGCCACCATTCTTAATGATTGCTGTGTGCGAATTTTCTATGATATCATTGGTAGATGGAGCATATGTATTTTTGTCACTGTCTGGTAGGGAAAGATTATTCAGAAACTATTATAACAATATGTTTGTATTTTCTTGAATATTAACTACTGTACGTTACAGTTTGTTGTTCTATTCCCATGAAAACACTCTTGGCTATGTGAAGAAAAGTCCAAAATAATAATGTAATTTTTCAACTTTCAAGATCTGAATTAGTTTCTATAGATTTCAAGTCATAAATCAAGAGAAATTATGAATAGATGGAGCTATGTATAACAGTTGCTACTGTGAACTGAATGTGCTCAAATTCCATTTCTGAAAACTGTCCACAAACATATGCAACATGATTGTAAAGGGTCGAATGCCATGATGGCATATACAGCTGATGACATGGATGTCCAGCACACAGTTGAAGACATTGTTCTGCTCCAATAAGGGTTCTTCAGTTACAGCGTGGCATGCACGGCCGACATTCCAGTGAGCCGACTTGGTTCCAGCTTACCATTGCCAATTATCACCGCCATCAGCTAAAAGCCTCTTGACGTTTATGATCCAGTGCTCAGACAGCGCCATTGTGGCACACGGGCAACACAGCCGTCTAGATATGCTTTGGGTAATTAAAGGCACGCATTCACCTTTACTTCATAGGTTGATTTTATTGAAACATTATACGGTTAGCATTCGACAAAGGGCACATCTGATTGACTGCTAGGTTCATCGTGATTTTGCCGATATCGGTCATCACATTTCTGGCAGGGACCCTCAGGGAATCAGCATGGCTTGGAAAGATTGACATATACCTCCACGGGGAATTCTCCAAGAAGCTTGTTGATGGCAAATCCCATGATGAGCTATGTTTTTGCGAAGAGATTGCACGACACCGATTCACCTGCCTGGACTAATTAGAAGCCCAGAGGGATTCCGTGCTGTCGACCACGCTCGTAGTTAGACTTGATCTCTCTTTCTGATGGTTTTTCACAGCTGTTTCCCACCATTGCAGATCAATACAACATCTACAGCAGGCTCGGATCTCCAACATTCACATTGTGTTTAGCTCAATTATAAGTGTGATCAATGACTTCGTTTCACCAATGTTTCCGTATGCCTTTAAACGAAGAACTCAAATGACCTTACAAACACTATAAAAAAAAAATTGATTAAAACCAGGCTGTAGAAGAAAGATAACATTATCATCTTGATGCTTTCTTATCTGACATCTCTTACACACTCATTGCAGGTCTTCAGTCACCAGTCACATCTCTGCATGATGTAGATACCTACTTAACCAATCAAATACTTTCATTCCTATATATCATACTGTCATGTAACAAGAATATATCTCAGTAATGTACTTTAAGCTGCTTTATTGTTCATTATCTGCATTCTCCATGTTCCCACAATTATAGAAGTCATTGATTTCTGGGGCGGCTATCTACAATCTGACACTCTGCTCCTTCCTATTTCCCCGAGGTGCAGGAAGTTATTCATCAAGCGATACTTTATAGGCTTCCTACCATGGTCACTGGAGTCAATTTCCTGAACATTATCAAATCAATGTGTAGTTACAGGGAAGTCATGGCAAACCATACATGTATGAAAACAATGGACAGAAAGTAATTACAGAAACACTGAAGAAGATATGACGGTCAAGTTCACAACTGAAATATTTCTGGACATGAGAGTTTCTGACTTCATTGACCTTTCGTTACTCTCAGTGTTCATGATACTGGATCACAATAATTATTTTCTTGAATGTCAAAATGAAGATTACCTCAAACCAATATTGGTAAATGGTTATATTTTGGTCCATTTAAGCTGTAATTACAGATTGCTAGTTTATAATCTTAAACACAAAACTAAGCTCCTTACTTTCAGTATATTAACCCAAACAAGACAATTGGCAATAATCTGGCATCCATCATTCATCATGTTATTACTTACTAATTATCACAGTGATTTCTTCCTCAACAAGCTTTTTTATGGTCTAAGTCTCTTGAATTGTACATCTATACAGACAGTCTTTCGAAACATCAGCTCATAAAAAAGGTTTAAAAAAGGGATATAAACCAGTTAAATTCCTTAAATCAAAACACTGATCAAAGTAAACAAGCTACAGATGCATTATTTGACAGGACTTTATCCCTAGGAAGTACGTTAATAGCCTGCGTTACTTTCTGAGTTTTTACCTCTGAGCTCGGGCTTCAAACTTCAAACATTCATTTCTATCGATTAGAAGTAAAGAGGGTGATGAAGACCTGCTAAAGATGGTACATTTCCGTGAGAGTGCTGGTCAGGATTTATACCCTCCAGGGTTTACTGAGATCTAACTTGGAGCAATGCACCCATAAAGATTTCTTCACTGATTTGCCAATGTGCAAGATGCGACTGTGCCTGCAATAAAGTGCAGTGATGCAGTGCCGTTGGTGCAGCTGTTATTGCTGCCCTGGCAGTAAAGCACTGACCAGAAGGTGCTCAGGAAACATTGGTGATATCGATGTCCTCCTATCCAGACAAGACCAAGAGATCCTCCTGCAGCATTGGTGATATTGATGTTCAACTATCCAGACAAAACTGTGCATAAGGGGATTACAGCAACATCCGACTGGATGGAACAGTTACAGAATAAATAGATATGTCTGTGTGTATTGTCATAATGCTAATCAAAATTTTATTGCCCCTTATTTAGCGTTATTAGGTAAAGCATTGTATATGGTGTATAGCAGAGGTATGTAACATAGCATAACCATGGGTGTGTAAATCATATAATAGTCAAATTAGTATGATAAATGGTATAACATGGTACGTGGAAAATTTGGTATAGCAAAGGGTATGTAAACTATGGCATACCAAGGGGGGTGTAAAACACAGTATGACCAGATTAGTTACAAATAATATGACCAGAGATGAGTAAAGTGTTACATAGTATTGGGAGTGTGTTTTAACTATGAGACAGTGTATACGTGTCCTCCTCAATGAGATGGCACAACACGTATGTCTGTACCGTGCCCTGAGCACCTGCATACAGGCATAACACTAATGTTCTCACTTTCTACACATAACTGTCTTCACTACCAGCATTCCTCGGGCCTTCTGACTGTGAACTCACAACACAGGCTGAGTGACGATCACTACCACAGACCCTAGGGAAGTCTCACTCCGGCCATCCTCATCAGATTGATTCCATTTAGGTAGATTGCCACTGTTGCCATTAGTGCTCGCAACATTTACTATCGATGTCAGTGCCAAGGGCAATGTGTCATCTTGGTCTGTGACCAACTCTTAGGATTGGCCATCCCTGTCAATGGATGGGGTTCCAATCCTTTTAAGACTAAATATATTTCAAGGAAAGTCATAAGAGGGTGTAAGCTAGACGTTACAGCATTTCTATTACATTTTTTTAAATTCAGCTATAGTTAAGAAATAGGACAGTATTAGCAGCATTAAATAAATATTACACATTGTATATCTTTCAAGCATATACAGTATGCATTTAAACATATATTTCCAAAACAGAATTAAAATGGAATGTACCAGTCTCATATATAGCTAAATGTTACCAATCTGTCTCAAAGTAAAGATAACAGGTAATTATGTCCCTAAACGAGGCTTGCTAAATGAAACCAGGATTAATCAGATTCACTGCTCTACTTCTCTGATTGCTTCCAGGAAGAACAGATTAAAACATCAAGAATTTGATCTTAAAAACATGTCATCTAAATAAAAATCCCATGCTTGTGACATAGAGGCATCAAAGTCTGTGAGAAAGAAACGAGAGATTTCACTTAAAATCTTCTCTAGCATTAGAAAGGCAATTAGGAACAATCTGAAATGTTTCACTTCTTGTAGAAGACATGCAACAGCACGAGATTGGAGCCGATTTTCATCTTCCCAGATAATGTGTCTGTACAAAAAAATGTTGCAATAGATACACAGCAGAGAATGGAAATCAATATTGTGTTGTGTATCAATTTCCGCCAATAGACATGAAATCAATAGTAGGAAACTGGTAGATGTCATTTCAAATGGCTGGTGTCCCAAGGAACCATTGAATGAGAATAACTGTTTGCAATAACTTTATTTCTATATGCATTCCGATAACAGTTTGATGAGATTGGTAACAGTCTGGAAGTATATCCTTGAAACCTACTTTTGCATCTCCACAGCATCAGTAAATTAACACAGTAAATTAACATAGACTTAATTGGTGGTCATGTTGCAGTGCCAGTTCAAGGAATGGAGGTCACATCAAGTCTGTACAAGAGATCTGATCTCATCCTTTGATGAAGTCCTCTGACCTTGGGTATGGGATCTGTCTACATAAGAGATATCTGATTGCGTGCTATTTTACAGAACTCTGTCCTAGAAATGATGGTCAAGTATGTCTTCAGTTATTCCAGGGAAACACTAAGCTGTACTATGTTCTCCTCATCATTTATCACCACATAAAAACATCACGTTCGACAGACCGATTCCTCTTGCAGAGAAAAATAACCAATAGATCTTTCTTACAATTAATGATCCACAGAGCATAAAAGCACATAAATCTTCTCCGGTGAAGGCCATTTCATACTAACCATTTATTAGAACTACCAGGGATGGTATGGCAATCACAAATCATTAGACTTGAATACAAGTGGCGCTAATGCGAAAATCAGATCTTTGTGTTGAACAGAGGAATGCCTTATGATTAGATTCATTTTGAGACTGGTTTTCCCTGAAGATGGCTGCCAACAGATTCAGAGAAATATGGCAATCTGCACCAGCAATTTGTCTTATTTGATGGGCAGCCAACATCCTCCCCTTCGTCTACCAAAGTTTTATGGATTTGATGTTGAGCACAAGTCATTAAAGGCTGAACGGCACAGCAGTAAAAATGCGATCCCAAATCAAGTGGAAACCCTGCGGCCTTGAAGCAAGAATTCTACTTAACCAGACATTAATCTCTTGAAGTCAATAAGTACTGGATAGACATCATAAACACATCAGATTTCATAGATCTATATATTATTAATTAACGTCTGAGTGTAATTTATATACATTTCTTCAGTATTTTAGCAGTCAAGCAAATGCTTTCAACTGATTTTTAAAGATAAAAGTGGATGAAATATGACCAGCCAGCAAAAGCTTTATACATCAACAAATATGCAAAAATATTCCAGAGCGATTCAAATATGGATAAGAATGAATAGGTTTTTAGGTATTGAACCAAATTATATCATAAAATATTTACTAATATATGAACAATGAATTCCGAGTAGATCTGTTTCACACTACACACAATCTATTGAACAATGTACTTAGCACCACTTGTCTCACAGCATGCTACAACAGAAATGCCAGTGAAGTATGGTGACAATACTTGCATAGTCTACTGAGCACAATAGGTGAGCATTGCTGGAGAAGAGTGTTACGAACGCGCTATACAAATACACACATATAGATCGAGGATATTTGGTCTACCTCTGCCAGGACAGAATCATGAGAGCAAGCTGGGATGATCAAATGGAAGCAAATCAGCTGGAAGGAACTTGCTACAGGCGACATCACTTCTGATACGAGGAGGAAAACCTGAAAAGAAAATCAATCTTGTGACACCGGGAGATGCTGGGAGGTGTAAGAGAGAGAGCTCACTGCTACAGAGACGTACAACAATGGATGCTAATGGAGCGAGAAGGATTCACGGGTTATCCATAGTCGTGAAAATCATAGCCACCTCCTTTGAAGTGAGCCCTAGTGATACATCTGCCATCAAACCTGAAGAATTATCCTAGTTCCTCTTACACTCTCTTGTAATGTTTCTCAAGTTGCCCAACTGACGTCTGGATCCCGATATCAAATGTATTTAAGATGAATAATTCATATTGAACAAAAACTGGATAGGAAAAGATAAAAGAATTGGGCAAGTCTAATGGCTTGACATGAAAAATATCTTTGTTTTATTCTGAGGATGAATGTTTCTATATAATAAATCCATGGTTATCATTCAAATGCTAGTCTGCGGAGTTTGCTTCATGACATCTGAATGCACAAAGAACAAAGGCTGTAATACCGAGACATGATCTGATGATTGAAGATAGCTCTTGCTATCGATCAGCAAACTTCATGTTACAAAAGATTATACAAATGTCTATATTTTATTCCTACAGGCCAGATGAGTACAAAAGAAATCTATCTCATTAAATCCATAGCTGAAACCTTCGCAAGAGATAGGATGACATGGAAAGAAGAAATGTACAGGAAATTATTCCATCCACCGACACCTTCCTGTCTTCTGTCAGAGACATACTTCTTGATTCCTTTGATTCCAGCCATTAGTCATCTGGTTTTTTTCAAAGTACATTGTATATAAACGTATGCTAATGGTATTTTAAGCACAAGACTAAATATGTGAATAAAATAATATATATATCCAGAATACCTTCTCAAATCTGTCCATGAAACAAAACATTTTGCATTGATTTGAGTAAATGTATATTTATACTGAAAAGGACAAGATAACTGAAATGGAAAGTTATGGACAGCAAAAGGAACAATGTAGTTTCATCATCTTGAAGTTAGAATATTTAGATATGCTCTAGAAAGTATAGAGTCAGTCAGCAATGTGGAGCTCATCATGGGTCAAAAGAAGAGGGTGATAGAAATAAAACTTGTCAAATGTTAATGTCAGATAGATGATAAACCAATATGTGCAATCCAATGCATTGGGGAAGGAAGGTATCGATCTATGTGAACAAACTGCAAATACAGTTGATTAATGGTTATTATTCTCTGGAGAATATGCTGTTATCTTGTTTAACTTCAATTAGGACTTGCTTCTCCGCAAACAATGTCCCTTGCCTGACTGAGCTGCCATGGACGGTGGACTGATGGACAGGGAGGAACAGTCCCACAGTCCACAGTCCCAGTCCACACAAAAATCAATCTGGATCTCCATACACATACGCTGCAACACCACGCTCTGCGATTGCATGCAGAGACAGGGATGTACACATGAAGAGACCAATTTTTTTCAAATCAATCCAAGGTTAAAGGTCATCATCCCATTTCCTCTTGTATTCTAAATGATGCACATTTTCCTCAATTTTAAATGGATGGTTTCTTTAATGCGGCAATTTCCATGAAATTGAAAAAAATTGTAAGAGGTCATCAGCTGTGAATCCTAATCTAGATGAGAATCAACGTTGTAATTTACTTCATTTTGTAAAGATCGATTAATTCTTGCTATTTTTGTACTCCTTTTGAATTACGAGTAAGAAGGGTGTCATATTAATTCCATTTACATTTGTTACACAGGAAAAGTTCTTCATATTACATAATGATCTGCTATCTAGTCACTGTAATAGTTCTTCGGGTCATCATTATTGTCATCATTGGCAACATTGGTAGCCTCCATAAGTACATGTATGTGTAGAATTTAAATAGATGTGAGTCTCCAGATACATGTATGTAGCTCTTTTAACCCTCTCCCTGCTGGATTAGGCACAAACACTGCTCTTTAGGGCATCTCCGGTTGCCTGCAGCAGGGAGAGGGTTAACTGGGAGCCACGCCAGTGATGTTACTTGATTACGCTTTATGTTCTCAATAGCATAACAGTCATTATTGTATACTTAGCAGTGAAAGACTGAGAATTCTCTCTGAGAAAAGTGATCTTGTCACTGCTATGAAGAGAACAGTGTTATTGTCACTGCAGCGAAGAGAACAACTTCTGGTACTACTGAACCCAATGTGAGCCATGATGCCGACTGGCACTTTCATCAGTTTATTCTACCACTGTTTGATCAGTTTAACACTTTCAATGTACCAGAGTTGTACCAGTTGTTGCATTTGTTGATTAATGGAACATATGTTTTAACTTCCATTTGTTGTTAAAACTATTGAAGGCTAGTTCATTATTAGGGTCACTATTTTATTTTTAAACTTTCGATGATCTATTGTGACACATCATATTGATGGCTCAAAAACAATGTCAGCATGCATTGTTCGGGTTGGGAGAATTTATAGTTTTCTTTTCAAAGTTTTCTATATAATTATTTAATAAAAGTATATAGTAAATAGAATATTTCATGTGTCTCATGAAATAGCATGTGGGAAAACCGGTATTTTCACTCGTAGATGCACCACTCTTGTAAATACAGTATCTCCTTTTCCACGTCACTTGATAAGAGACATGCTATTTCACTCGACACATGAAACATCCTCTATGTATTCGACGTTCAAGACACAATACCTGCAAATACATAATATATAAAGCACTAGAAAAGCCTCTAGAGGAAACGTCAGACATAGATTGATTCAGTGTGTAATAGTGCGACTCATTTGCGAGGAATCTCTATCCATTTAGATTCACTACTCCCAGTAATACACTAATGATGATCATCTTTGACAGGTGTGTACAAAGTAGAGTTGTTAAATAAGTAATCTTACTTTTGGTGCTTCCAACATGCTCATTAATGTGTTCAGGCGACATTAATTTGGAATAAATTTCTCATTTGTGGAGAATACGTTTAGTCATGCCACATTATGTAAGTGAGAGACCATATTCATCTGAAAAATCAATGACACTCTAAGTGAAGTCAACTAAAGTGTAAAGACAATATCTGTAAAGGGAATGATGACAATATATAAAATAAATGATAACATATTCAGATGTAAATAATAATGATTCTAAATTTTTCAAATAATTAATAGTAAAGAGAATTCATATCTGAAAGAATCTGGTGTATGGTAATATTTAATATCAGTTTTATGTACAGAATTAATTAATTATTATTTGCACAAGTAAAGGTTTTGTATGGCTAAATGTAATTATTTCATGAGGAAAATATACATATAGCTGATATTAGGTATTATAAATTGTGTCTTCTTACTTATGGTCCAAATTTGGTTATAAGTGGGTGATGCAGTGCAGTGATTATGACAGTGATGTCACTATGGCAGACAGCAGCCTATGATAATCACAGCCGAACTGTCACGTCCTAGTAGGTATAGAACAGTACATATACAAATACATGTACATATATTGGCAGATATAACATGCTGTGGAAATAACATACAATAGTTGTCAAGAAAATAGCAGTAGTAAGGCCAACAGTGACATCCAAAGTATAACCAGCCATACCGATTGAACCCTTTTTTTCCAATAAGCATTGGCCAATCCCAAGATATAGATTTAAGTGCCCTTAATTAATTGTTTCTGGAGTTTAGGTGAAAAGAGTGCAGCAGTAATCAGCTGGTTTGCAAACTCTAATCATCCTGGGAATTCCAGGATAATACAGCGTATGTGCTCCAACCTAGGTGAGGTTGGGTGGTGTTTGACAAAGGTTTCAAAATCTCCAGAAGGTCCAGTGGACCTGACTAAATACCACTAGGTACAATGTAACAACCTCACTGGTACAACAGGTTTCCGTAACAACACAGGAGAAAAATAGGAATAGATATGTACTGTTTTGGTACCCATTGAGTTAATACTGCTTAAGGTAAGGTAGTATGGTATTCATATATTTAGCTTATAAGCTCTTCATATAACACTAGTACCAGGTACATACATAACTCTAAAAATGTGACCATTTTAGGATACTTCTTAAAATAAACTTGAAATTCATAAGAAGAAAATGTAAAAATAAAGAAAATGAATCTCACAGGAATCTAAATATAGTTATGGAAAGACCTTGAAAAATGTTTCTTTCATCATTCCTATAGCTGTCATGTTCTTTTTAAAGAATAATTGCCAAAACCTCAAAATAGTTCATTTGAAGATTTCATGTTAGCATAGCAACACATACTGTAAAATTCAAATGAGTCAATTTACTCCAGAAGTTCCTTAATTTCTCATCAGTATTTTCGTGATAAATTGCAATGCATTTTAGAGATGACACAATCAACCATACGGACAAAAATCAATGTAATATCAATATTTTACATGGAAAATGTCCATGATGATTTCTGTAGTGGTTACATTTGCTCTTCACATGGTATTGAAATATTGCCAAAGAAATTATAGTAATATGCGAGACTATTGATATTGAAGTAGTAGTGTAGTTCAACAGTCTGAGAATGTAATCTCATGAAATAAATAGTTAATTTGGGCAGTATTCCGGTCATGATTGAAATATGTGAATTATAGGAAACATATTGAAATGGACATCATCCAATATGTCATTACAAATTTTTTATCTTTGTAAGTATTCTAATTTTGTTATGGAAAATGATTACTCTTAGCAGAATTAATTTGAAAAAGATATGACTCTCTTCTTCATAACTGTGATTATACCAATTCTGAACTAACTCAGTGACATTTAGAACATGCAATATTAGAGATTATTTAGTACATCCAAGATTAATGGAACATGCAAGATTAACAAAAACACATGATTACTCAGAATCAGAAATCATCAGGATATTGCTAAAATAAATAATAATACTTCAACTGATAACATGTTGTGAGGAAAATAGCATTTACTGAAATAGACCTCAGTGGCATTCCACAAATGACTTGAGAAGTACTACAGCCATGCTACCAACGTGGAGGATTAACGGCTGCCAGTGTACGTAGCAATGGTCGGTGGTAGCGCTGACAGAAACAGGGTGTTCCAGGGGAATCTTGTAGACCAGCATTATGCTCAGAGTGACTGAGAAGCACCAGAACTAACCAACTGGAAGATGCGATAATACCCTCCAAGAGTCCAACACAACACACGCTAAGACGATGTGAAAATGTCTCCCTAACTGATCAGACAGCTTTTATGGGAAGGTCTTAAGAGGCTCTCTGTCTAGTGTGTTGCATGTACGTCTTGTATTGTTTCAGTGTTAATTACACAGTTGTAATGTACTCTGAACCTCCACCTTGTCAGGCTAGCACTCAGGTCCTTACACAGATGGCGGTCACCTGCTTGTACTCTACTTCCATTGGCCCTGCTTCTTTCACAGCCAATAAAAGCTTTCTTTCCACCTTCAGAGTAACTTTACAATCTCTGTTTATATGCTGGTTATTGCTCACTGTTTGACATGATTCATTGCAGATGTTTTACACCACTCTTTTGATCACCAGTCTTCATCTGGGAATTAGTCAACTCCAGCATTAAAGAGTGATTCCATTGCAACACCAACATACATTTCGTTGCCTCTGATTAATACTAAATTTATGCCTTGGTATCTACAGCAAAGTTTAATTGGGTATCAAAGGATTCAAAGGAATCAACGTTGCTAAATCCAGCTCAGATGTTTCCAATCATTGTAAAGTAAGATATGAGATTAACCCTAAACCTTCTGGAACTACATTTTTAGTCCAGTGCCAGTCACACTGGAATAATTGAGTGATGGATAGTGTATCCGGTGGTTAATGTAAATGTTTGTAAAACACTAACACAGATGATGGAGTTTAACTCTGCAACCTGTGTGTACTGATGGCTGCACTGGAACAAGATTTGTGTAATTTCTTTCCCAGATGCGACTAGCAATCTCATGAAGAAGTTCAATCAAATCATGACGCATCCCCTGGGTGGCATAAATGCACTTCGGTATTGTCTTGCAGGTAAGCTAAACAGTAATAGACTTACTTGAAAACTAAACATAGACAAATTGGTTCGGTGGCTTGTTTGTCATTAGATTCAGACTAACTTGCGCTGTCAATGAGAAACAATATTGATTGATTGAATTATTGCTTTATGTCGCAGCGGGAATATCTCACCCATAGGCAATGACGAGAAATAACAGAAGATCCCATAATGCATCATTTACTTACTTTCTATTAACATTTGCATTGTTTTAATCTATAATTGCAGTACAGTGCAAGCCATATCATATACATCATTGGTTCCAACTTGTCTGAAAATGTGTGCTCAACGTTCAATATTGTATGTACTTTTCATTGTTATTTAGAAATTCTATATCTTGTTCAATGCAACTGAATTTGATTATTGAAATAATCATTGAGATAGATTATACCACAGGGATTGTGAGCTAGACAGTACATCCATTCAGGGCTATTTATAAATTGTATTCAGAGATTACCAAATTCACTAGCAGACATTCACAGATACGCTAACATGTGATGCATTCAATAGGATATTATAGATGGATGAAAGTATGTAAAAATGAATAAAGACTGTATTGCATTATCTTCCCCTTATTCTCATGGGCAAAATTATGTACCTCAACTTGTCTGGCATAAAAAGAATCGGCATAAATATAATACCAAGCAACCAACAAATATGGGTCATACTGAAATTCACAAATTGGCAGTCTCTTTCAGAATGATATCTTTATTATTGATCTGAAAGTGGCAAGTATACATCATCAATGTAAGCGTTGTATTGGAGGTAGAATCTGGGTGAACTCCTTGTTACTTCCCTGTGTCTGTGACCACTCACAACCCGGTCCTCATCTCAAATCTGACCAGTTAATGAGGGGCTATTATCATTGCAAACTCCAGTCGTTGACCAATATCCCTTAGATTGCCGTGACAAACGATTGAGCCTCATCACAATCAATACTCCTTCGGGAGATGCAGCCCTGAGACCTATGGTACAAACCTCCAGTAGGCGAATATTGCTTAATGTTGCAAAACATATTTTGATATCAAGATTGGATGCTGGTACAGATTTGAATAATGGCCAGTCTATTTTGGAACTGTTTCAAGCAGGTGGTCTTTTGAAAGAGACGCAAAGGTGCAAATTTATAGGCTCATATTTCTTTGTACTAGTGGACCCAAGATCCCTAATGAGAAATGTAAGGACAATCTATGGAATACTTTTCTGTGCAATGGGTAAAAAAAAAACATATTCAAAAACATCAATATCCTTATGTTCCTCATTGGATGTTGTCGGATTCAACAAACACTCATCAAAACAAGCATTCTGGTATTTTTTTCTCTCTGTTGAATAAATGGTACACTAAAAGAATCCAAAGAAGTTCATCGAGGGGAAGACTTAAATTGGGCCGTGAAAGCTGGTTCCCTATTTGGTGCTGTAAAGCTTGTTGTCAAACTCACTACAATAAGGTTGGAAATTAATTGTCTTAAATAAGACAATATCTACTTTAGGAATAGATTTATCTAATTTTAACTGCAAACCATTGTTCAATACATTTACTATCTTGACTAATAAAATTATTAATGTTCCACCTATTTTGTTTTCTTTTTTGATATAATGAAATGTAGAAATATGTATTTTCGTTCAAAATATTTTTCTTTATTCATCAATTATATTGCTTAGTTTTTGGGTCAATTAATAGAAATTCAATTGCTGTAGTACTCCTTAAAGTGCAAGAAATATTGATCAACAACTGCAATGTGAATAATATTTGAAAAACTACAAGTATGATAATCATCTCACAAGTAAGATGTAATAACTGTGGAAATATTAGCATGTGTCTTCATGAGTAGAACAAACTGATTAAAGAAAATGTGAATGATGGATCTTGTTAATGAATCCATTGCAACAAATAAAGATCTAAATGTACTTGATTGCTTCCCAATCTGTCAAGCTATGTACACGCGTGTGATTGCAAGCTCAATGATAGAACCAAGAGGTCATATTTTGATCAATTGTGTCAACGATATATTTCAGACTAATTCCTAACAGTATTTGTTTGGATGTGAATTGCTTGAGTCTTCGTTTCCCATTTACCCTCGGACTCTGGTTTAGAGACATGACCTTGACCATGGTCGTGTGATGAGGAAATGAAAGTATTTGATCTTCATTATACGAGAGATGTCTTGGATGACCCTATATGATGATCGCGCCACCACACCGAGGGATCAATTTTCCGCAGATGACCTTAGACTCTGAAGTACTTTAAGCTACAATAGTTTCTATACTGCCAGTGAAGATACCTATCATCACGAGAATTCCCAACAGACTGGTGGTATTCCACTAATAGTACAATAGGTATTACGAAAATAGTGAATAGCAGATTGTGTATTGCCAGCAATGATTACAACGTTGTGTGAGGGATTATGGACTTTAACATCACTGCAGGAATATTCCACCCATGTGACGAGGTGATGATAATGCTGTAAATGCTTTGTGACACTGACCAATGCCTACGAGAAGCAGTCAAGAACTTGTCAGAATCTCGGCCTGGACTAGGACTTCCCCAGCCAGCCAGTCTAGAATAGGTAAACGTACGATATACGGGCCGTACAGTTGGCCAGAGGTCGTAGTATAGGTCCTCAGTCATGACATCACAAAGAGCTGACACTCTTAAAGTGACAAGCCAACCATCTCAGGCTTCTAGATACATCTTCAAGACAAAGAGTAAACCTACTGACCAAAGATACCATCCTTCATTAGAGCTGATATTACATTTCAGAACATGAAAGGGTTTGATATTTGCATGACTTATTTTATGATCAAGTGCAAAATGACCCATTGACACTAAACCTTTGAAGAAGAACCACAATGTCAGCTTTTACAATATTCCAATTTAATCCCTCATTTTCCTCTTTGATACAGAAAACAAATGTTTCTGATTTACCTTTAAGTAATATACAATTACAAACTTCAATGTAAACAATAAACTACATAAAGATCATATTGTACAATAATAAAATACTAACCACAGTCATCAATTAATAAAATTACATAAATATTATTATTTCACTATTATTCCTTTGTGGGAAAAAAAACATTTAGAGAAAATTGCAGATCTGATATCAAAGGTTGTTTTGCAAGGAAATGTTCTTAAGTGGCAAACTGAGTTGAAAGAACATTAGATACATTAAATTTAAAAATGTGTATGGAGTGAAATGAGATGGAAGAAGATTTCAGATTCTATACTAAGAGAATGCACAACTTTGATGTAAAATCTCCCTAGTATATTTCTAAGGTTTAAGAAATACAATAGAGCTTCTATTAATTCCAACCTTTTACCAGATGAAAAACCTAAAAAACTATCACAAAGTTTAATACATTTTATTCTATTAATACAAACATGCCCATTTGTTAAAATTGTATTACTATATCATAATCAATCAAACACAGCGAACATTTTGTGCAACAAGTTCATTAATTATAAGATCACCCAGATGAGGTGATCAGTCACATTTAATGAAGTTTGAAGGAAATCCATTTGTTGGTTTTACTGTAAATTAATAAGAATGTCTCACTTTATGATTCTTGGGTAAAGTTCAGAACGGAAAATATTTCATTACAATTGCCAACAGTTATGAATAAGACTGGTTATTAATAAAGAATCTACTTTCCAGCATATTAAATCAAAATCTGCAATATTGAAAAGGATACTAATTATAGCACAACTATTGTTATTAATTTCCATGAATGCTCCTTGCAGCATAACTAATTGTGAACAGGCTTCTGCTTGAAGGCATAGACTTCAACTTCTATCGGATATTTCGCAGCAATGGCTGTTCACACTTCATCATGAACATGAAGAATGGAGGATTACTACTTGATGCTCAGAGTAGCGGCACTAAGAGTTGTGGATTATGTCTGAGGCAGTAACACCAGCAGTATTTGATGTCTAGACTCTCAGTTTATCACATTGGGGCAACTTGGTAAATTCAGCAGAGATCTTGTTGAAAATCTAATCTGGTGTAGAGCAGTACTTGAGATTAAGTCATTGGACCAGAATGGGTATCACGACTCCCTTGTGCATTTATTTATGGTAACAGAATGTGAACTGTGCATCCTTTAACCTTCTGGATGTCAAAGGAAACCTAAGACTCTCTATAGAATAGTGTTCAAGATAGACCTAAGAGATCAAGAGTTAAAGGGGCAATACAAGATCATACTTGCATAGGGAAAAATGGTCACTATCAGGGTTATTACATATTCTGAAAGAACAATCTTTCCCCGA
>JAULBP010122531.1:0-29819 GCA_032355345.1 Lepetodrilus pustulosus | reverse complement strand
ACTTAGTATACCAGGAAATAACAACTTTTGGGTGTACAAATCAAACGTAAATAGTCTCAGACTGAAATTTGTTTGGTTATTATCTAGGTCAATCAACCGTGATTGTATGCCTTTAAGCTTTCAGTTGCAAATAGTGGTGGAAATTAAGAGCACATGAAGAATTTCTTGTGCACTTGTTTTTACTCATATTTCCTTTAGTTCAATTATTTCAATATTCATTATTAGTAGAACATTGTTGCATATGGTACATCAGATACAAGTTAAATGGTAAAATTACTTGGCTAATGTTAAACCTATTTTCTTTCCATGTTTATTATTAACAGAAAATCCTTAATTCACATTTTGGAAATTTATTATGAACTTATTTTGTATACTTTTCCATGGCCTCTGGCCTGACTAGATACCACATGTTAGAACTTGGATGTTATCATCTAACATATCCCAAATACTTTTATTATACTCAACTTTATGTACAAGTCTTTTGACTGTTTGTGTATGGTATTTTGTAGTTGGATCAGTGACATTGTTTCTCTTGATGTTTTAAATCCTGAATGCTTTTGCTACTTTGCTGCATCTTCTAAATACAGTACTTGTCAGTTGATTGGAGTTGTCCATATGGTGCCTGCGGCTACTTGTCATATGTCTATCATGACCAGTTTTGTCCTTGTATTCTTATTGTTAATAACGTAGCCACCATAGCTCCACGATCAGAGATGCCACATAGAGATAATAACTCGCTGCCAATATTATACCAAACCATTTGTTTATGAAATGCTGAGGCATTCACTCAAGTTAACACGGCAGATTTTCCAACTGATGAAAACTAAATGTAGGCATGCCATAGTTTTATACTTTGGAAAAACAAATCAGGATTTCAAGTAGTGTTGCGTTTCGTTACAGAATGGTTAACACTCTTTGCTACAGATATTTGAAAAGTACCTATATTTTGTCATTGTAAGTACAACATGGAATTGTGAACACAAGGCTGTGGGTGTTGGAATATTCACTTTTCAATTTTTCTATTGGTGCCCAACCACTGTGACTGATACATCGTCAGACTTTGGAGACATTTGTTTGCAAAATCCTTTGTGGTGAGAAAAATATATTTGACTCTTAAATTTTCCAGCTTGCTAGAGTGAACTGCTACAAAGTTTGATAACACTTTCAATAATCTGGTGGGTTTTTTTTGTAGTCTGTGCCCTCAGTGGAGCATGTCAATATCTGTGCTCTAACTTGAATTACTACCAATGCATTCTTTGCTAGATTCTACAGTTGCTTTAAACATATTTTATTGCACAAAAGGATTGGTACATAAGCCAGTGCGGCTTGTACTGGTACCGCTCCCATTATAAACAAAACATACAATAAAGTGTCAAGATCAGTTGAAGATTTATTGCTGGAATTGTATAATATAAAGAGTAATAATTTGGAAGAGAAATCAGATTGTATCACTCACTTCTCTTGCTTTCAGATTGCCAGGGTAACGGTCATTCAGGAATGCTTGCGAAACGATTGTATGGTAGTTCCTATAGTCCAGGATGGTCTCCAGATGTATTTCAGTCCATTTCTGGTGACATTCCTACAGCGTTTCAAACTTTACCCTCTGCTGGACAAAACGTATGGAAGAAACATGCATGTAATCAGTGTGATAAAGTCTTTGGAGACAGCTGTGGTCTGAATTACCACCGAGAGGCTATCCATGATAAAATAACATTCATTTGTTCATGTGGAAAGTCTTATAAGTATCGTACTGGTCTTGTGTATCATAGAAGGTCCTGCTTAGTGTACCAAACTGAAAAATCTGAGATTGGATAACTTTGGGCAATCACACTGTTCACTGTCGAATGTGTATTTATTGGTAAAAAAGGATAGTGAAAGGTAATTTGTTCCATAAATAATTGTTGATGATTTGTTCCATTTGTCGTGACCAAGCCTGCTTACCACTTGTCATTTGTAATCCTTGTTACCATATACCAAGTATGATGAAGCAAACATGACTTTCTATTGTTTATATTTCAATTTTATTTTGGTTCGTTTATGTTGTAAATTTCTTTCCCATGTCTGATCAGTTACACTAATCCTCAGGGTAACTTTTAGTCATACACCATTATTCACCAAATATCTTCTTGGAAATAGTTTTTCTCATTAACGTTCATGGTGTGTTTTATTGATATAATGTGGTTTTCAATATCCGTTTCAGACCTTGGCAATGTTGAACATTCTCACCTCAGCACTGGTGGTTTTGCAAGTCGAGGATCTGATTTGTGGACTGCTAAGAGCGATATGTTCACAATGGTGCCAGGACAATCCATATCAATAGGTTCAACAGTAGACGGTCAAGCTTGCCGTTTCCCATGTTGTCATTGTGAGAGAGTGTTTTTGAACAGGAATAGCCGACAATACCATATTGAATCGGTACATGATGAAATGACATTTTCCTGTTTGTGTGGGAAAATGTATAAATATAGAACAGGACTGCGAAAACATTTGAGAAGCAGCAAGTCATGTGCTGAAATTATGAAGATGGGAAATACGTCTTGAATTTTTGACTGTTTAGTCTAGATTACAAGAAGATTGCAGCTTACCACATAGACATGGCTATACTTTGTGTACCGTCAGTATTGTGGGTATTTTTGGTTACTTAAGCATGTTTGATGCAAGTTGACATGTTTGGTTACTTAAGCATGTTTGATGCAAGTTGACATGTTAATCAAGAGTGACTAGATAATTTTTGTTGATTTTTATATGTACATATCTGAAGCTTGTTTGGATTTGACCAGTTCATTGAATATATTGGAAAAAAGAAATAGCAATACTCTGTACACCATTGACAGTATTTGGTTCATTTCCATTCTATGTCGTAGGAAATCATGTACGTAATGGCCAGAAATACAATGTTGAAGCATATGGGACTTGTTTATACACACATACCTTTTAACCAGTCTGAGAAAATGTAGGACAAAATATCCTAGTATTTGGGCAATGAGAAGAATGAGTTGAGTTTTAGTGATATTCAATTTGGCAAAAGACTACTCTGGACTTTTTGTTGCTTTCAGGTTCACAAGGTTACAGAGGAAGTCTTGTTTCCCATGAAGAAATTGGTCTTGGTCAATATCCTTGTTCTCAATGTGAACGTGTTTTCTCAAATCCTATGACAAGAAAATATCACCGTGAAACGGTGCATGATGGACTATCATTTGTGTGTTCTTGTGGGAAAAGCTATAAATATCGTACAGGTCTTCAGAGACATCACAAGCAGTGTCCAACTTGGACTTTAACCAATGAGCAACCTGTTCCTGTTTCATTGATGTATCCCAGTTTGTGATTGTATGTTCTCTTCAAAAGGTTTTGCATTAACATCACGTTTGTTCACTTATACTTTGGGGAGATTTGTGATAACAAAACGGCTTTGTTGTTCAGCACAGTTAGTATTGTTGCCCTGTTCTTTGATGGAATCATCATGTATAGGTGAAAGATCCCTGCAGCAACGCAGAACAAAAACTCGCTCACTGTTTGATGGAACCATTCAGATTATTATGTTTGTAATATACTCCACTGATATTTAAATTTAGGAACTTGTCATTTTCAGATTCTGGTGCTTTAGCTGCATATTATGACGTTGGTACACAGAACAGAAATATGTCAGAGACGGAACTTCATAGCTCACATAGCTCAGGGTCACAAAGAGGTTCTCCGCAAACGTACCCTTGTCCCCATTGCTATAAGATATTCACAAACCATTGTGCCAAGGCATTTAACGTCGAGTCTATCCATGAAGGGAAAAGCTTTACATGTTCTTGTGGTAAGGTGTATAAGTATAGAACTAGTTTGGATAGACATTGGAGACAGAGCAAGCAGTGTTTACAGTTGGTGGGAGCAGTTGAAATGCATAACAATGTGTGAGAATTTCACAAATATTCAAAAGTTTCATATACTAAATCTAGAAGTATTTTGGAATCACATTTTTTACATTCAATCAACCAATGGACGAGGCAAAGCAGTTTATGAATGTGGTCATTGTACCCTGTGTTGTGCCATTGTTGGGAAACATTGTGAAATGCAATCATTTATCCAAGCAATCGTGCATCCAACCTATCTGACATAAGTGGTTTGGATACAAGGACTAACGTATCATTGTACGAGGATTGAACAAATGTCATATGATACAATTTAATAATATATTGTTTACTAGATTGCCTCATTAAACAGTGAGGTGTTCATATAGACTTGTCCATATACAACTGTGTTCATGACTAAATTGCCTCATTAAGCAGTGAGGTGCTATTAACATGTCACAAAACTGTGTTCATAATAACTTTTCTTGTGGGAAGTAAAAAGTTTGTGTACTTCATGTCCATGTGACTTGATATGATGACCAACAAAGAGTAAAAATCTGACTTTATCCAGCATTTGTTGTGTTTTCCTGAACTGGATCAGACTTTGTTGACGAACAGCAGTGAATATTATCATGAGCAGAACCCATTAATAGGATGCAGGGCTCCAGACTAACATTTTGAGTTATTTGCCTGCATGGCTAGTCGGGGAATGTTGCAAAGGCACCAAAGATGCTATATATTAAAAATTTGGTTGCCAGCAGTGCAGTTTAACTTGCCCCTATATTTCAAGCATATGTTAGTCTAGAGCCCTGGGATGATTTAGATAGCATAAAGGAACACTAATATGCAAGAATAATTATGAACTGAAATATGCAAGAGTTTTATTCCTTTTTTTTCTTCTTTTCTCCAATATTATTTTATAGTAAGCTTTTATTTCTTTTCAAAGTTTCATTATTGATACTTTTATTCAAAGTTTCATTATTGATAGACTCTTGCATATTTCTGTTGTTTCAGATGATCAAGTATACTTTGATGGAAGGGAAACAAGGACAGATGAATTGTCTTCCGACCAATCGCAACGAACAATTTATGATGATATATATTCCACAGCTTGTTCTAATGCAAAACTTCATAAGACATTTATAGGGAAAAGAATATTGAAGCCCCTTGAAACAAAGTTTGTGACTCTGTTGGAAGTTGAAAAGGGGATGAAACCTAAATCTCAAATAGCTAGAGAGGTTGGGATACCTGCTAATACCCTTTCCACATGGTTGAAACAATCTAACAAGATAAAGAAAGATTATCTTGACTCCAATAATCCAACTCTTCATCCTGAAGTTGAAGTAGATATAGCAGATGAAGCCACATTACCATATCAACATTTTCAATAAATAACCAAATAATAAACTAATATGAACTGTGTTGAAAATGTATAGTGAGCATGCTCTCTTGGTGAAATTACTGTGAACAAGAGTTGTTCGTTCAAGAATCCTAGAGAATATTGGTTAGAATCAGTCAAAGGTAAACATGTTCGTTTTGCCAGACTGAGGAGGAAATTGTTATGTTTGTTGGCAATGAATATGATTGTATAGGATACACTTTATGGCATCAGTAAAGCGAAAGCTTGGTTATTTCAATTCCACTTAGTGTAGACACAATTAAAACTGAAATTGAAACTGATATTAGTTTCTTTACAAGTTGGCAGCAGTATGTCATTACACCTTTAATGTTAATAAATGAATGCAAAATATAGTTTGTTTGGTTATTGTAAGATCTCTAGAAATGCAAGATTGAGGGGGAAGTGGTAATGTGTATGTATCCTTGTAGTCCACAAGTGTGATCATAGATCTATTAGCCCTGAATAAGAGTACTTACTGTTGGATGCATCTCTGGTAAATACAAATACAGTTTTGACGATTGTGACTCAAAAACTGTATGGAACTGAATCTGTTTTGACATTTTCCTGATGGCACATGAATGTTTAGAGTGGCTAGATTACATAATGCAGGCATAGACCGAATATTCCAATGCCTCTTCTTGGAAATATTAAATACAAAGATGTCGATATGGTTTTCGTCATTGTAACCAAAACAATGCCTTGCATGCCCAGATGAAGGGAAGGTATACAAGTACGTGTCATACCAAAAGACGTTAAAAGGGTACTTGTTGTTCCCCTGCTTGGCGTTAGAAGGGCAAAGCAAGGACCGGGCGGTGGAAATCCAGACTAGTCAAGCAGTACATACGTGCAAGTCATGATATTTGTGAAAGAATCTAGAAAGTGACTTTAAACCCCCCAAAAACAACCACTGAAATCAAATACACCTGTGTTAATAGAGGAAGGAAACCCTCAAATATCCCAGTTTTAAATGTTGTACATTCACAATTACTGTATTCCAAGAAATACAACACTATTAAGTAATACGTCTGCCCCAACATACTGGTATTGCTTCAACATTTACATGAAAATACACGTTTGCATATGTTCTTTATTCATTCAATTACTTTTCCCATTGTTGGATTTTCTCGTTAAATTGTTTATTTATTTTCTTACTTTTTGCATACAAGGCTGATGGCTTGTAATTCCTAACATATTTGTCATTGTGAATCCTCTTCTATCAAGGTCAAATAGCAAACATTTTTGATTGATTAATTTCATAGGTTGGTTTTCTGTTGAATACATTTTGGGTACATCTTTTCTTGAACTATCCGAGAGACTGACAGCATATAAATCCATAATTTCTCCTTTTCAGAGTTGGACCCTTCTGTCTGGCAGTGTAGAGAGGACACTGTAAGAGGTGTTGGTAACCTTGACCTGTCCTCTGGGGTTTCTTCCATTTTCCGTCACTTCCCATGCGAGGAATGTGGCAAAGTATTTAGTCGGTCTGACAATCGAAGTGCTCACAAGCAGGCTGTTCATGGGAAAACGACTTTTACCTGTATTTGTGGGAAGGCTTACAGATACCGTAGTGGTTTCCGACAACACAGACTGAAGTGTACACAAGGATATTGCACACCCATAAAAATGTCTGGAACACCATAGGCATTTGGAAAGTTAGTTAGTAATTGGTGTTTTATTTATCATTGGTTGGTTCATATTGCATTTGTCAGTGTATGGATGTGTCAGAAAGGTTCTGTTTTTGTGATGAATATTAAAGCCCAATTTACACAGTGAACCTCTCTCTTGATTTCAGATTGTGAACCTTTGCGTGGGTTAGAACAGATTCCAAACCAAGTCATGTACTGGGAAGACTCCATGGTTGATGGGATAGTTTCAAATTCTTCACGTGGCAAATTCCTGAGGTGTACAGTTTGTGGGAAGGGTTTTTCTCGCCAGGACACTTTGAGAGATCATGTACAATCTGTTCACGAAAAAACAACATTCACTTGTGTTTGTGGAAATATTTACAAGTATCGTAGCTCGTTCAGGAGACACAGATTGGCATGTCGATACCACCTCACAGCATAGTAACAAGGTGCATATCTATAAATTTATTGGTAATACAGTATTTAAAGAACATCTTTTTGTGCACTTACGATTTTGTTAACAATTATTTCTGCAATACTCACTGTGTACAATTTTGTTCACTTCACAATGTCTTCTGCACTACTCGGCTGTGTACAAGTGGAAGCTTCCATTGCACTGGAGATGGTCATCAGGGGAAAGTCTCTTGAACAACTTTTTGGGCCTAAATGTAGTAATGTTTTTGTCTATAATCTAAGTCCATATAAGCTATAAAATGTCACCTGCGAAACATTGGCATTACATACGATTTAAATAAAGCAGTAGTCCAATCCAGAAACCTTACTGTTTTCCACAATGTTCAGCTACCTTTGTAGAATGTGACACACTTTTTATGTATTTCACTCTACATATCAAAAAATATACAGTTTGCATGCATTAAAAACACATGTTTGGGAAAGTCTTTACCACCTACCGTAATTAAATACCAATACTCAGGAAAAAACTAACAAAATGCGTTTAATCATCCAAAATTGTTACATCTGATATGTTATGGTGGGGAAAGGAAATGTTATGGGGAAAGTATCTTCGCAGTATCAATTTTGATCAGGGAAAGTTGATTGGGTTATGGAAAGACCCCTGCTCCCAATATTTTTTTTATATTCGATCTAAGTAGCACTACAAATGAATTGAATGGCCAATGATAACTGCCATTGACCTCAATAATCATCTCAACACTATATTCTTCTGTAAATTTAATGATGTCAAATACTTTGACAAATTCAGATGCTTGACATCGAAACATGTCCATTTATATTTTACAACACATGCATCACACTTTCAGCGGCGGATCCAGAAATGTTTTAGGTGGGCCTGAAATTAACAAGTGTAGTGAAAACTTGAATACATACAATCAGATTTCTATAGCCTATTTGAGTAATAAATGCAAAATACATTAATTTTCAATTTCAATTTTGCATTGTATCTTTCTGACACACTTCCTCAGTAATTCATATATTCTAATTGAAATAAGATCTATGAGGGTAGCTGAATATCGTGGAGCATCACAGAAAATGGTATGGTTTCAGGATTGGACTATTGTTATATTTAAATAGTAATCTTCAAAACATTACCTAATTATGCTGTTCAACCAACTTATCCCGGCTGAAATAGCGACTATCGTCAGCATACACAGTGATACTTGTGTATGAATAGATTACCTTGTATTAATATGTATAATCACTGGAATAATGTTCATAATGTTGCATAAATGTTGATAGGTTCTTTTGGTGAAGACAACCATGCTACAGACATGTTAATTGGTGTTAAATTTGTATTCAAACTGCATATAAAACTAGGTTCTTGTTACTTTCAGGTTTGTCAGTGGACTTTAGCCAAATATTCCAATACGGAAATCGACCTGTAGATGGCGAAAATCCTGACAACAGTTGCCCCAAGTATAGCTATCGACCATCTCAGAATAGTTTCAGTGAAATGACAAATCTTGGCAAGGACATGCCTTTACAGTGTCCCGAGTGTGGCAAACGTTTTACGACTGTCAGAAATAAGAGACTACACATGGAGTCTGTGCATGGAAATGCTCACTTTCCTTGCTGCTGTGGAAAACTTTATAGATATGCCAAGAATCTCACAAGGCATAAAAAGCAGTGTAGTGTGACTCGTGTCGTCCAAATGTCCTAACGTCGATGCTGTGAATTCCTAACTTGATTTAGGATATATTTTTAGAAAGGTGCATATTATATAGTTGTTTTTAGCTATACAGCAAATTGCCCTAGAGGGTAACAAAGTCTTACCTTGTCTTACTGGACATGTAGCACATGTGTATTAGTCTTGTCATACATTTGCACAGTTGATATGCTGTTGATTCGTGTTTTGTGCTGTTGATTACGTTGATGTGAAATGAAGATCCTGTGACTTGTATTTTGAAGTATTTGGTTCAGGTGACTGTTATTCAAGCTAGGATTTTGTTATTTTCAGGTTTCCCAGTGGAATTGAGCCACATGTTGCAATTTGGAAATCGACCAGGATTTGCAGGGAACGCTAAGGACAGTTATCCAAACTTTCAGTATCCACAGTTGGGGATAGGCGAAATGACGCACAGTAACAAGGATAAGTCTCTGCAATGTCCTCTCTGTGGGAAAACTTTCACAACACTTTGTAATAAGAAGCTTCACATGGAGTCAGTACATGGTGATGCCCGGTACCCCTGTTGTTGTGGAAAAGTTTATGGATATGTCAAGAATCTCATGAGACACAAGAAACAATGTGCTGTTGTGCAAATGTCTAAACTTGATGCTGTTGATCCTATGGCACATCAATAGATATATAGATCAAATTTAACCGACTATTTAACAGTTGGTTATTATTTACAAGGAATACAAGTTTACGTTGGTTATTTTGCTTTTAACATATCACTTTTTACAAGAAAATTACTCTTTTGAATGTATTCAATACAAGTTGACCTCGTGAATTGTGAATGGGTACTCAGAAGGATGCTATTGGTATGCGAATGATAAACCTTCTATTGCCTCGAAAGACAGTTTGGGTTGTTGCCCCATGGGGTTGAGAAAGAAAATGAGAGCACAATCCATTGACAACAGTTCACTCACTCATTGACCTTGGTAATAATGTAGCGCTATGAGCATTTTTCAGAGCGTGAATTTGGTTCAATATTAATGTTGACCTTCGGACATTGAATTGTTGCATTGAACTATAATTTTAACAACTTTGTGTTTGTCAATGGACATCAGATCATCATTCCAACTTTTTCTGTTTATCTTGATTGAAATGTGCAATATTTCCAAGGATAAACTATTGCAGTAGTATTATTGCTTGAGGTCTTGGTAGGTCAACGAAGACTGGTAGCATTCTTATTTGAAGCTGATGTCTTTTGGTATTCAGGGTTAAAAAGATATATTGAAGTTCGTCACTGAAATGTTGATTACAATATTTTGTTTACTGAATATTGTAAAAGGTTTCTAGTATTGCTATGTGCAGACAAGAGAATCTTCTGCAGAACGGAGGATTTCTAGGATTTCTTTTTCCATTTGGATCATTTTTTATTTTTATTGTGCTTTGTCAATAGAAATTATTTCCCTCCAAAAATGCATTTTGGTGTCGTCCTGTATGCATGTGGATAATTCAAAATGATCACAAGATACATTACTGATGTTCTATTATAATAAAACTATAAAATAAATATTCTGTGTTATATTTAGTTACTGACTTAGTTCAACAGAATTGAATGCTGCCTATGAAATGCATGGTAACAGAAAAATAAAATTCAATTGCAACGTTGAGGAATATATTGAAAGAAAACCATTCTTTTCTGGTGTTAATAACTGTTGATGCTGTTATTCTCATGATGATGACGGCAATTGACCCAGTGCAGAAAAAACGGACATTGGGTATCAAGAAAACATCAAAACAACAAAATGTACACGATTTCTTTTGCATTCATGACAAGTTGAAAATACTATACAAGTAATTGAATTGGTCTAGCCCAAGTAAATTTTTACACGATATACAAGTTTCTCAAGGCCATTTAATAGCTGGTAGGATGTTTTCAGAACAATACTTGAAAATCATTATTTGTAATGATGTTACCTGTACCTTACAATTCGATAAATGTATAACAGATGTTGCTCTTTATGGCTTTTCATTTTCTCATTATTTTCTGAACTTGTTTTTACAATTAAATGCAACTCTAAACCCCATTAAAAAAAATATAACATATTGTGAAAAATGTCGATCCAGAAATTAATTCAGACATGATGGAAATTGCAACATGCATTTCATGATACATGTTTACATGTCTTGATACTTTTAGAGTTCAAATTTTGGTAAACTTTTCAGTTTTCTTGTTGAATGATTGCAAGTTTGATTAATAATTTATAATGCCATGTCTATACAGATATGCTATCATTTCTACTCTAGGTGATAATGTAATAACATTTTCATTAATAGTTCAATTATTTTTACAATTATTGTTTATTTTTATATATAGTATTTATATTATATAGCAGTATTTTGGCTGTGATTATCGCATGCATTGGAAATTTATCAATACATTATGAAGAAATCCAAATGGTTACTCCTTTGTTGCTTGCAGATGTCTACCATCGTTCCAGTCAAGCATATTCTGGCTATTCACAAGGCTATGGAAATGTAGAGAATGTAATTGAAGCTGAGGTTTCTCAACATGTATACCATAGCTGGCCCAAGATGCCTAAAGATTATGAAACTGGTGATGGTGGTGGTACTAAAAGAAATACATTTGAATGTGAACATTGCGGGAAGACCTTCACTGGACCACAGAACAAGAAATTTCACATAGAAGCTGTTCACGGAAACGCTTCTTATTCCTGTGTGTGTGGCAAACGTTACAGTTACCCCAGGAACTTGGCTAGACATCAAAAACAATGCTCTGTTTGCAATTAAGTAGTAACTTTTAAGTCATTATCTTTCATTGTGCTAGGAAAGTAGTGTGTCACAAGGCCAAAATCCATAGTGCACCATTGAAATATATACCTTTACAGGACAATGTATATGAAAGATAATGACATTTTTTGTATGTTGTTCATATTGCATTTATAGCAGTTTTCCTTTCATTCAGTTCGATATGCTTTGTTGACTAAATCTGGAAGGATTTTGGTCAGTCGGTTGCTTTTCATGCGTTATCGTTCCGTGGAATAGACTTTGCTTTCTTGCTGGTTTCAGGTTTGAGAATGGCTGCAAGTCTTGGCTCAAATCTCCTTGGCTTCTCTAGGATTGTGGAGGAACAGTTTCAAACGGCAGATGGCCATTGTACCGTGTATACTAGAAGTGATAGTCCAGACATCAATACAGCACATTCGTTCCAGTGTGAACTGTGTGGTAAACCATTCAATACACAACAGAACAAAACTTTACATTTTGAAGCAGTGCACCAGCATAAGGTCTATCCATGCCAGTGTGGGAGAACTTACAGCTATTACAAGAATTTGAACAGACACTTGAAAACCTGTCCGGTCACACAAATAGCAGCTGACCAAAAGAACTGAAATTGTGAACATTATCTGGTTGGTTAGTGTATCACTTGGAATGATCCATGTATAGTTCACATAGTATTTTAGTGATTGTGCCTCTGAGGAAATACAATTTATTAAAACATATTTGACAGAACAGAACCTTTATTTACACTTAGGCCAAAAACCTTGGCATACGAGGCACAAGTAATTTGATCAAAATCAAACATGGTAATTGTGGACAGGGATTTGCTAGGAAGTTTTTCGTTTCATAGAGTTAATGACAATAGTACAGAATGCACTGAGATTTTTTAATACACCTACAGTATTTTCTTGCACTTAAACAGAGAACGTAAGTTAAGGATAGTTATTCTAGAAAGGTAATACAAGGGGATATACTTTCTTCTTTCATATGAAAAAGTGTGGACATTTAAAAACCTAATAAGGAACATCACCAATATTGTTTAATTGTTTAATTGACAAAAGTGACATATTTTGTTAATCGTCGCAAATGGGTGAAAGATTCCCTCAGCGACATTAAACTCCATAATCACTCACTCACTCATATTTTGTTAAGTATGAGAGTATTATTTCATCTCATTTCTATTGGTAGGCAATGGGTTGAAGTTAAAAAATGGAGTAAATTTATGTCTTTTGATCCGGGTAAATAGGTTAAGTATGGTTCTAATATTAGTTCAGTCTTTAGTATCTAATAGCAACGAACAAAATTAACACTAGTCCACTAGTATGGGTAATTTCTCCCAATGCTAAAGGTATCCTAATGACTAGTAGAAATTCATTTAATTTGTTATTTGTATCACTAGTAAGTTTTAGAGTTAATTTCGATCTCTGAATAGGTGATGGCTTTTGAAGAATTCTCAATGTCTAGGGCTATGTCATTTAATGTTTTACCAATAGAAAGCTTTAACCAGGAAGATGAAACAGGATTTACAGTATTGATCATGCCAGATGTAGCTGAGACCAGATATAGCTGAGTAAATTGTGTATACATGAAATACATTTTCATGGGTTTCCATTAGCAATAGCATCTTCATATAGGAATGAATATTAAATATGACTTCACTTTGTGGACTTTTCTATTAATATTTTTCGCAAAAACAGCTATCATCTTTACTTTGACTGACATAGAGAAGGGTATGACCTAATACAAAGTAAACCATATATAATGGGGTACTATTCTGTACAGGTATTGGTAAAAGGTTTATTTGTACTGATTGTTATCGCGGTATTCACTAAACGAGTACTATTGATTGAAATGCACATAAAATATGTCCTGGAAAATTTTATTTTTGTCCTGGAAAACTTGATGTTTGTCCTGGAAAACTTGATATTTGTTCTGGAAAAGTACTGGACCTTGTCTAGAACATTTGAACATTACTTTTTTCAATATATGGTTTTTAGTATCTAATATTTTTGGAAAACCATCTTTATTCTAAACTGCTTAACAACAATTGTGTAGCAAACAAAGTGAAGTTGTTCTTGCCATGCTTCCCATTTCTTTGATACTATTTCTGAATTCAGTGAACAAAATTAACACTAGTCCACTAGCTTGGGTCATGTCTCCCAATGCTAAAGGTATCCTAAGGACTAGTAGAAATTTGTGTCTTGTTATTTGTATCACTACTGGAGCTAGTAATTTTTAAGGATAATTTTGATCCCAGTGAATTGAAAATGAAATGTGAGCATATTTGATATTATGGAATTAGACACAGCGAAAGATTTACTTTATTTTGTACAGATAATGTAAGATTATAAGTGAATCATCATCGGATAATCAATTCATAATAGTTGCAATTTACAATGTAAGGCATTTTAAAAGCAATTTACAATATGATGCATTTTTAAAGCACACTATCACAGATGGTTTGCCTATATGATGGACAAACAAATTTCTATCTATTTACATTTGATTTGTTTACGCAAATGTTATTTACTGATGCACTTATTCCCCAGCACTTGATAGTTGTAAAAATGTAATATATTAAATGAATAATGTAGCTATAATTATCTTGCCTTTGAAACATCTAACTGCTAAATCAAACTTCCCACAATGTGGTTCACTGAAAAGGGATTTTTGTGATATAAATAAAATAGTGCTACATGCTCATTGAAATATGTGATTGTAGGCCTTTAAGCCCCAAATCGATAACGATATAATAAATAGCAAAAGGAACTTTCTGTTGTCCAATTCAATTTATTTAAAAGTGCCATTATGATGACTAATACAGTAAATGTTGAATTAATAGTGTTGAAGTGCTCTAAAATTAAGGGAGGGTTAGGTCTTCTATGTTGTATTTGAATGTTGTGTTAAATTTAATTTAGATTAGAACAGCATAATTTGTGTTTTATATAACTGAGAAAATAGACATTACTTTGTCCTTTTTTCAGGTTCTGGAAAAGAGCCCAGCGACTATTGTGGCTATAGCTACCAAGAATCCTCCATGGCTTATATTGACAATGCTCCCAAAGGCAGTGTGGATTATACTCGGGGCATTAAACCCATGTGGCAATGTGAACATTGTGGTAAAACTTTCACAGGTCCACAGAATAAGAAGCTTCACATAGAAGCTGTGCATGAAAATGTCACTCACCCCTGTGTGTGTGGGAAGATGTATAGATATCCTCGGGCTTTGAGCAGACACCAGAAGAGCTGTAGCTATCACGTTGATCCAAGGGACTAGCATTCTCGTATGGAGTTTCATGTCACGATCACTTGTCCAGTATGCAATGTTTACTTTTAAAAATACTAACGAGTTTAAAGGGTGTTTAAGGTTTGAAGATGATGCATTGTCAGCAGTGTGTTGGACATTTATCACGGACTTGCAAATGACTTGCAATTCGTATCCATTGACGTTGTAATAAGTGCCTCCTATTGTTATTTTAAAGTGATATAGATGCTTATATTGTAAATATTAAATGAACAGTTAATAGAGGGTTTGACCATTCTTTTTTTATTTGGTTTGAATGTCATGCTCATTTGAATTTGTTGAAAACAGCATAGTTTGTGTTTTTTGATACAGTGAAAATAGACACCACTTCTATCTTTTTTTTCAGGTTCTGGAAAAGAGTCCACCGACTATTATGGCAATAGCTACCAAGAACCATCCGTGGCTTATATTGACAATGCTCCCAACAACACTATGGATAATACTCGAGATACTAAACCCATGTGGCAATGTGAACAATGTGGAAAAACTTTCACAGGTCCACAGAATAAGAAGCTTCACGTGGAAGCCGTGCATGAAAATGTCACGCACCCCTGTGTCTGTGGGAAGATATATAGATATCCTCGCGATCTGAGCAGGCACAAGAAGCGCTGTAGCTATTACTGATCCAAGGGCCTAGCGTTCTTGTATGGAGTTTCATATGATCACATATCCAGTATGTCATGTTTCTTTTTCCAAGATATTGATAAGTTTAATGGGTGTTTAAACACCTATGATCAAGTTTTGTGGACATATTTCATGGTCAAAGATATTCTTACCTGAAAGTACATGTATGTACATTTGATGTGTCTACATAGTATATTGGGCAACAAGGTACATTTTCTGCATATCGCACTGGTTTTCAATATTTAGATATTTTTGTATTTTTTTGTCTGTCAACGATCATTTTCATTGAGCCGGTAAAATGGATGATAGATTCAGTTGTGATTTCATTAGAAGTGCATAAATTGGTCTTATGTATTCGTAATGACATAGAATATAGTGCAGTTTCGATTTTTGGGTCAACACTGGCATAGTCTATTTCATTGAAGATGGCAATATTCATTGTTCTCGATTTGAGTGAAATTGAGTGGGATTTATTGAGGTACAAAAGCCATAATATGTATGCTAGGTGAACATACTTTGCATTTATGACTAAAAAGTGACCAATGAATCTGTGTTTGTATGCTTTTAAGGTTCCAAGATGATTTATTGTCAGCAGTGTTCATGATTGACTTGCAAATGACTTGTAATTCCTGCAATAAGTGTCACCGATTAATATTTTTTAAAGTGCCATATATGCTTAATGCAGTGAATATAAAAGTAATAGTATTTTTGAGTTAACCAAGTGTTCAGCTTTCTTTGCCATGTAAATTGAATTTGTTGGAATAGCATAGTTAGTGTTTTTTAATACAGAAAATAGATCCCACTTATTTTTTTTTCAGGTTCTGGAAAAGTGCCCGGCGAATATTATGGCTATAACTACCATGCATCCCCCTTGGCTTATGGTGATAATCCTCCCAAAGGCACTGCAGATTATGACCAGAAAAGTAGTGCCTTGTGGCAATGCGAACATTGTGGAAAAACATTCACAGGTCCACAAAATAAGAAACTTCACGTGGAAGCTGTGCATGAAAATGTCACACACCCCTGTGTCTGTGGGAAGATATATAAATATCCCAGGGGTCTAAGCCGACACCAGAAGTTCTGTAGCTTTCACTATAATCCAAGTGACTAGCATTGCTGCATTGAGTTTTGTTTCATCAATCACTTGTCCAGGACAAACAATTTTCCTTTCCAAATATTGTTACGTCAACTGACGCTTTTGGCTGGTTTGGTGATACATTATCAGCTGTGTGTTATACATTATCAGCAGTGTGTTAGCTAGACTATCATGGAGGACATGCAAATGACTTGCAATCTTTATATTGCTTTCAGATAGCTGTTCAAACTGGATGCCAAGGATATCTGCACAACAACAACTGGACCCGTTTTCTGAGGGAAACGTGAAATACATGGGTCGAAAATGGACCTTCGAATGTGAAATTTGTAACAAACGTTTTTCAAGCAAGCAGACAAAAAATATACATATAGAATCTGTACACCAGAATATCACTCATGTTTGTGATTGTGGAAAAGTCTACAAATATTTGAGAGGATTGAAAAGACATAGACTTGTCTGTGAACTGTATTCAGGAAACTTGGACAAATTGGCAGCTCATTTTCCTCTGTGAATGTGCGCACAATCGGTTTATGATTATGAATGGCCACAGGCTTGCTAAAATGCTGCTGAGCTGAAGAAAGAATGTAACGGAATGTAGTCTACACCAAGTTGTTTCTGAAATAATACGAACATGATCATATGGCAGGATCACTTGTTGGCTGGCTCACTACATACAACATAGACTGTAAATCACTAAATTAATGCACTGTAAACCACTAAATTAATGCTTAGAATACACTGGCAAGTTGGGCAAATTTATTTAATGCACATGAAAAAGTTTTGAAACCAGACTGAAAATTGACCAAATTGTGATGATAGGAAAGATATGTACACTTGTGCACACTTCCATAAAAGAAAACCAAACTAGTTAATGCAACCATCACCAATACATGTGTGTTTATTAAATAAAAATATATTCATGTTGTGGGAATAGTATATGTCTATTTACTTTACTTTCATCCATTAATAAAAGGAAACTTAAATGATAAACAAATATGAACTGGTCAGAATCTAAGATCCTGCAAGACCTGAATTTAGTTTTATGCTTATAGAATACTAATGGTCATTTGTGTACAAAAGTGTTGTATATAGTCAGTAATTACATTGAAGAGTTGCTTGTCATTCTGATAGTAGCATCGATGGATGTACAAGGTTATTTAGTTATATTTCAGTTTTGTCACCTATTGGGGGTGAACTATTCAATCTGCGATATGTAGCATTAATACAATCAATAAGAAAATATTTCACTTTAAAATCGGTTTTGGTCCATGAAAGAAAAGATGTAGATGTATTGCTAATTGCATTTAATTAGGGATCACATTTGCCTAAAATAGAAAAGGTCACATTAATTTAGTGAAAATACAGTATACAAATATGCACTGACATTCTATTAAGTATTAATAAAATAGATCCTGTGAATATTTCCTTGGTTATTGGCATCTGCCTGAAATGAGTTGATATCTGCAAATGTCATCAATACAATGTTCTGGTCAGATGACCTTGAAACTTATTTCTGTTTGTAAAACATTCTTTATGCATTCCAATATTTGGAAACACATGGGCTATGTGTTGTCTTGCATTTTGAAGTATTTCATCTGCAAAACATTTATGTGTGGAAATATGTGTTACAGTGATCAATTTTCAGCAATGTTCTGTGGTTTGTTGGTTGTTCCTTACTTGGAAATTAACTAATGTCTGGACACTTAGATTGAAGACATCCTCTTTTGTTACTTTCAGGAAATGGATCTGAAGATCCAAGTGAAACCATGCTTCAGCTCGAGTCAGACTTTCATAGAGATGGCAATGCTTTTGGAATGTTTGGACCCTACATGCAAGATGTAGGCCATCTGTTTCCTACTGGCTATCCTGACATAACTTGTAGACCTATTGTGGGGAGGATGAAAGGAATCATTAGACGCAGGTCTATTCCGTGGCCTTGTAGCGATTGTGATAAGATCTTCACAGACCCGTATTCCAGAAAAATACACAAAGAAGCTGTTCATGACAAAGTGAAATATTCATGTAAATGTGGAAAGACTTTTTCTTATCGTAATGCTTTACAGCGCCATCAAAAGCATAACTGTGCTTTTCCAAAGTGAATCTGATGAAAGCTTGAAATGGTTTCCATTCCCAGAATGTTTTGTATGTTTTGAAACTTTTGGCATACTGGTTGTAAAGTGTGAATAATATTTTTAAAGTTATCTAGACACAGACTGTTCGTCTGACTGATTTTGCCTATGATGCACATCTCTGTCCAAGGAATTTCGGGATTCTTGTTTTTTCTGGAAGCAAGAGTGAACTGTACTGAGAGGTTGAATACTGTCTATAAACACATTGGTTCCTTTGTGAAATGGGGTGGATGGGTGGATACTTTGTTATTTGTGTACGGTATTCACACTGTTACTAATACACTCAATAAAGGAGTAAAACCACATCTTTATCACTTGGCAATTCACAGTTCTTCCACGGTTCACAGGAGTAAGCCCAGCACCCAACCTTTTTGTATTATTGAGTATGAGTTTCAATATTTTATTTTGCTAAATAGTCATCAAAATTGCTTATGATATTGCTAACATTTTGTGTTTTGAGAGAACAAGTTATTTTCTTACTTTTCAGTTATTTCAACATTTGTATGTTAATTTGCAGGAAGCATGGCTACAACATTTGATAGTTCCTGTAAATACCTTGATAATATGCTGTATTCCACATATCCATTGATTCATCATTGAAATTAAACATATTAAAATTAGACATTGACTTGGTTTATTTATGGCCTGAGATTGAAAATGCAACAGGAAGCCAGTATCAAAGTTTGCAGAAGTTGTTTCCTGCACATGGAATCATGATAAAATGCACTAATCTAATGTTACAGTGCAGTTATCATCCTTGGTTCATCAGCAGCAGTAGAGATTGCAGGTTTGCTTCAACCCTTGATACTACAGGTACTGGAGGTTTCCTCATGCCGTAAACTGAAAGATGTGAAATGAACAAAATAATCTTGAATGCGACTCTGAACCTCAATGCAAGATTAACCAAAAAAATTCAAATCCTATTGCGATGTATCCAGAGATAAGCTTGTTTCCACATTCATTACCAGATGTACTTGAAGGCCATGATAACTGTTCAACTTGTTCCAAAGAAGATTGAATACATTGCTGAAGATATGCCGAAAGAGATGACATCATTGATGTTCAGTACATATACATTGGGGGTATATTCATATCTTGCGTTGACAAAATGTTAGGGCAGTTTGGTCTACTTTACAGAAACTTGGGCCTGTTGCACAGAACAATTGTAGCACTACGAGTCACAACTCTGGGTATCCTTTCATGAAACTCTTGTCTACTAAGAGACTGGTGGCGCTCTCATAGCAGTGTATTGGCTATCAGCAAAGCGAGCGCTACCAGTCTCTTAGTAGATACGAGAACTTCGTTAAAGGATACCCTGGAGTGTAAGATTCACTACTCTTGTAGTGCTATAGTTCTGCGTAATGTGACCATCTAACAACAACGTTGGTGCAGCTAGGGGAATATGTTCTAAGGCATGTTGAAAAGGCAATCGATACAACATTCTGAACAGTGAACACTCATCAATATGCAATGAATCGTGATTGATTCAAAACACTATGCAGTAGGCAATGGGCCCCGAGATTACGAAACTTTCTCGTGCTCAACTTGAAGATTTGTTCATAAATCCCCATGGAACATGAGCTTGAGCATGAAATCAAACTCAAAGTGTTTTATGATCTCAGGGCCTGATATACCCTAAAGAGCATTGGCTGTGTTTTTCAGCAGGGAAGTGGCTAATAGTAACTCCAAGTAGTACTGCAAAATAAGGTCTTTCTAAGCTCATGGCAATGTTAATTTGATCAATTTCTAACAAGGTACATGTAATAGCACACCAATGACATTTACTAGTATTCGTCTCTAGTTATTTCAGAATTGTTATCCCATTGATGTCCATGAACCTATTATTGAAAACTATATTACCTCAACAAAAGTTGTATATCGGTCAATTTGGAACTGGATAAACAGTACAGTTAGTTCACTTTCTGATACAGATCTGCTAAGAGAATACATTTTGTATGTTTCTTTACTATGGTGCACACAATAATTTAAGGGAGGCCATAAAGTTTCTTGTTCTTTACTGTATCAGATTCATCAATTATGAAATATATTGCTGCTCAAATCCTATCAGTATATTTGTCTATGAAAAGGGGAATTTTGCTTGTGAATGATCAACCTTTATACAAGATCTACGTTCTTGATGCACGTCAAATACCTGTTATGATTTACATGGGGACATTCTTTTTCAGGAAATAGATGTGGTGAGATTGGTCCAGCTGGAGGAATGATCTCGATTCTTTCTCATGAAGATCTCCATGTAGACGAGAGCCAAATGCTTGTACAATTGAGAACTCCGGGGAGGCAACTGTGGCACTGTGATGAGTGCAGTAAAGTATTCACAGAGGAGAGGTCACGAAAGAGACATGCAGACGCTGTACATGGCAACGTGCTTCACTCCTGTATATGCGGGAAAACATTTCCATATCAATGTTCTTTGCATAGACACAAGAAGACATGCAAGGTGTCCCACATGGTTGACCATCAGTTTATACCAAAATATTGATGGTAGAATTTGGCTGTCCTTGTGAAAAAGGTCTTATTGATACTTAATTTCTCTGTGAATTCTGGTTGATAAGACGTTCTATTGTCCTTGCCTAATCACTGACTAAACATCACTGAGAATGTTCTACATGACCAACATCAACTCAGCTATACATTTTCATCACATTTTAGTGATTAATCCATTGTTCCAAACAAAACAACTGCCATCACATAGTCTTATGAATCACAATTACAATAAATAACAACACAATTACACCAAATGCTAACATTGTCAACATCCATCAGTCAGGAGAACTTGACCAGTTGTAAGTTACTTCAAATGACTAATAGTAATAATAAAAGGAGGACATGTTTGTACCCTGTTACTCAATCACCATGTCATACTTACATACTGGTACTTTAACAAATGTATAGTTCTTTTCAAACGATTAAATTTGGTGATAAGACTTTGTTTTCTTACTTATGACTCAATATAAGGAATGACATCAAAATTAATTTGCTGTAATTATTATAGCCTCAAGATGGCAATTGAGTTTATATGAGCCAAATCCATAATGAGTGAAGCGCTTTATGAAAAATGTGCTTGCATGAACCACACTTTTGGTAACTCAGGAACAGAATGACCAAGACTGAACACTGGCTAAGATTTGCTATAGATTTGTGGTTAATTAATGGTGTGTGTTTAGTAGTTGTCCTTCATTTGTACTACTGTATGCTGAAATAGATGTGCAATTCAAAAGGGACTAGTGTATGATGCTGCATCCCACTGGGAAGAGAATATTGTTGTTGAAGCTTACATTGTTCCTCTGCACATTTTGTTTTTGAGATGCATTGGGATATATCATGGATATGTCGATTTGAAGATTATTACTACCTCACTATAGTACTATGCTTTGGTTGTAATACATTACTTCTTGTATCTTGTTCTTCATATTGTCATTTATTTTTGTATTAATTGTAGGTTATGTAGTATCAGTAAACCTTTGGACTCCATTTGCATTTATTTGCATTTCAGACATCGGAGGCTCTCGGAGTATATATGGAAGATCGGTTCAATCGAGCTCTACGTATGGAAGGATGGCTTGTTTTCCAACATTAGGAGATGCTGACAATAACATGCCAATATCGTTTGATTTGGGAGGCAGTATGGGGTTTCTCATGAATACGAGCAATCACAAGACTACCTATATCTGTGAAGTCTGTGGGAAAGTGTTCACTGACCACGCAGGGAGGAAGAGGCACCATGAAGCCAATCATGAAAAAGTTACTTATAAGTGCGTCTGTGGTGGAGTCTACATGTACAAGGGTTCACTGCAAAGACATCAAAAACAGTGTGACATGATGCAGTCTGTGTAGTGTTCGGTCCACTTCTTTTGCCACAGGGTAATTTCGCCAATTTGCTCATGGTTCCCAAGTGGAATGTAGATAGAAAATGTTGCTTAAAAACATTTATTTACAATGTTTATTTATTTGGATTATCAGGGTTCGTAATTAACACTCCCAATGCTAAACATGTCCTACGGGTGAGAAGAAATTCATAACATTTGTTATTTCTATCACTTTTCGGTCGAGTATGTTTAAAAATTAGTTTCTATCACTGATTATCAAGATTGAGTCAAGGTTGTCAAATAGCAGATAGCTGACTTGCACATTCAGACATTAATTTGACTTCGGTATTACAGCCAAATGAAATTAGTTTCTATCACTGATTATCAAGGTTGTCAAATAGCAGATAGCTGATTTGCACATTCAGACATTAATTTGACTTAGGTATTACAGCCAAATGAAACTTCTTTACTGGTGATTTCAGTATCATTATTGTGGGTCTGTTTCAATAGTACTTTTTCTCTCCACACATTGTTTCTGAAAGATATCAACATTTACAGAAATGATTTTGTGACTTACTTAAGTTTTGTACATCATAGAATGTACAAATAGAAAGCTGAAGCAAGTTTGAGACATTTCTACCCACTGCCACCTGTATAAATAGAAAGTATTTGAGGCCTATTCTATATTTTTTCTGGTCTCTTCATTAACCAGAACATACAGTATTTTTTCTTACTTAGGATGTATTTTTGCAAGATGTATAATATACATACAGTTGATCAACACTATTTACTTTGGCGTCTATGTGTATCTTTTGTTGTTTTCAGACATGGGCACCTCGCTCAGAATGGTTCAGAGCTCTGTTCATGGTTTACTGCAAGGAAGAAACAGACTTTATTGGAATTTATCACCTTCAGAAATGTCCATCCCCTCTGATGCAAACCAAGGCTATATGTCTTGTATGTCTGTCCAAAGTGGCCAGCAGCGATATAAATGTACCGAATGTGGCAAAGACTTTCAATACCTGCAAGGCATAAAGAGACACTATGAAGCCAATCACAAAAGCATGAAGTATATCTGTGGTTGTGGGAGTACTTACAGTTACTTGGGCTCGCTCCAGAGACATAAGAAACATTGCAGAATTCACAACATGAAAATGAACCAGTGAATGTATGTTTAACAGATATTGATTAATGATGACCTTGTTTTATTCAGATTGAGTGTTGATAAGCATGCAGATGGTTCAAAGATGGAAGAAAGTGAAATCTGTCTGAATTGATTATGATACTAGGACTTGGTGCAGATGGATCTTGCAGTGCCTCATTGATTAACTGTACACTATATATACTTGACACACTGGATATTAGTAGTTGAAAGCATTTTGATACTTGAATCGTGAAAGCCATGAATAACTACTTAATGTTTGTGTATATTCTTTTTAGCATGCAAATGTACAAGATGCTGCCAATGTGTATGCATTCTCTTTGTAGTCCAACCTCATCTGGAAGTTTGATTGTCATTGACATTAATAAATACAACTGTTCCAAGACCTGAATTTGTTTGCTTCCAGAGACTGACACAGATGTCTGGAGGCTGGACCAGGCTGTGGACATTGATCCAGTACTACTCACTAACATGGAGACATACGGAGATGCATCTAACAATGAAACCAGTTATCACCACAATCAGTATCGTGGTTCACACGCAGCATTTGTAGACAGACGTAGAGGGTGTAACATTCCTAGAAAGATCTGTCCAATATCGAGTGGAACCGAGGCTGTTGCAAGGCCTGTTTATCCGTGTGAGGTTTGCGGGAAGGTTTTCATGGACCCCCGGTGGAGGAGAAGGCATCACAAGGCCAATCATGAACACTTGACTTTCTCTTGTGTTTGTGGGAAAGACTATAAATACCAGTGCACTCTTTTCAAACACCAGAAAACGTGCTGTGTTTTGAACCAGACAAATGTTCAGCTAAATTTATAACCAAGTAGGCATTTATTGTTTGAATTAGATTTCTTTTTAGTTTACTGATGACTGACATATCCTACTGGACCTAGATCAAGATGCAGATTTCCTAATGTGCTGGAATTGTCTCTTGTATCTCACAGTATGATCTCCAGTAAGAAACACATTGGTATTACCTGCATTTACGTGTATTGGTTGGACCAATACTGGTATAGATTTTCAAAGAACATTGTTCAATTTTTTTTATATATCCCAAGATTTAAATACAGATGTAAATTCCAAGATTTGAATGCAGGTGCATAATTTTGTATAGACACATACGTATATATATAATGTTATCGCCATATGGCCCCTATTTGTGTTTATTAGTGTTACAGTATTTAGGATTTTCAATATACCGTATTAGAATAATGCAATTGCTCTCTGGTACACTATTATTTAACCAAACTGATTCTGGCATGATGCATTCATTTTATTTGTGTAGCGGTTATAGAAAAAAAAAAATCCCATATCAACACACATTTGTGAATAAGAAGCCCTTATTCAAGTGTTGATGGATCTGAACAACCGGCTCTTTATTATGATTTCTTTCATTCATGAATATTAAAACTTGATTAAGTATATAGCATTAAAGTTTTCATAGTTAATGCAAGTGTCCGTAGTGACAGTGTGGATTTTAATTACTTTGATTTTCTGTTCACAATAACATTAACTTTGCGCCATTTGAATAAAAGTATTTTCTGTTGGTAGTTTTTGACCAATGTACATTACATTCTGTTCGAAGAATGAACTATTTCTTCTATATTAATGTTCAACTCTGTAGTTCCTGTATGCAGGGTGAAAATGACATCTCTGTTACAAATTAGGACAATGCTGATATTTGTACCGGTAGTTGCTTTTATGGTCCTAGGTATTGCTACAACTACATATAATGAATACAACAGGTTATTACTTGTAATATTTATTATCTACCAGACATACATAATTTGAACATTTGACTTTTAATTCATGCCATTGTTCTTCATCATCTTCTTCATACCTTTCCATTAAAATTGATTTGGAATCAACCAGAATTTGCTTTTTCTTGCTTCCAGGATGTGGATTTGCTATTGGAGATGATGATGCTTACAAATCTTCAAGGATGCAGTTGAGTTCTTACGGACAAACAGCCATGCAAATCAGTTTGACAGATTTGTATGATTTTGGTAAATCGGACCAGAGGAGAAATCCAGATGAGTCGAAGCGTACATTTCCTTGTGAGGAATGTGGAAAGGTGTTCGCCGATGCTCGTGGCCGGAGAAGGCACAAGCAGGCGAACCACGACTACGTGACGTACACGTGCGCCTGTGGCAGAGTGTACAAGTACAGCTTTACATTCAGCAAGCATCAGAAATCATGCCGTGCTTTGCAGTTGGCCAAAATGTCTTGATTGCATGGAGGTAATTTGCGATACACAATTAAGCCATCCCTTCAAAGTTCAGTTTACATCAATGGTCTAAATGTTTATAGCTAGTAGTGAACCTTTGTAATTTTGGAGGGATCTGTATTCAAGTGTATTGAGTGGATGATGGAACACCAAGTGATTTCAGCCTTATAGCCATTGTCTACGGTATTTTAGTAATCTCCGATTGTATTCATATTGTAAAAATTCCATTGTTTAGTCGTGACACTTTAACCACTACTATTACTACACATCCAACATTCCTTCCAATAGACGGTGTAAACCTTGGCAAAGTTAAGTTTCTAATTTAACTCTTTTTGCTTAATCCAATGCTTCATACCGGTTGTTATTTTTTTGTTTTGTGGTTTCATAAATGTATATTCCTGATTTTATCGTGAACTCGTCGTCTTTGCCAACAAGTTGTATTTCAACATTCAAAATTATTGCTAGTTATTTTCTATGAAGATAATATTATTTTCTTGTTAATAATAGACATATGATGAAAATAACTTCCCAAACCATGCGAACATATTGCACTTTAGTGATTTTGCATCATGGTTACTGAAATTTGTGATTTCCACAACTAATTGCAAAAATGTTGAGGTATAATATACATATGGTAGTCCTTGCATGGTAGCTAGTCGGTATCAATCGATCCAGTGTCACCACGATCCATCTTTTGTTGCTTGCAGGTCACGCTGCTGAGGTTGGTTTCAATCCTTTGAGTGGAAGCAGTGCAGGTATCTTGCCAGAGGCATTAGGCTCTGGACAGTTTAATCCAGTGTCAAGGAATTGGATTTCCTCCTTTGAAAGTGGAGAACACAAAGAGCACCAGCTTGTTCTATCGGCACCAACATTTTCTTGCGAGATTTGTGGGAAAATGTTTAGCAAACTTCGATATGTGAAGAGACATTGTCAAGCTGTTCATGATAACATTACTTATGCCTGTGTATGTGGAAAGACGTACAAATATCTCAGTGCTTTGCAAAGACACCAGAAATTTTGCTCGACATCTCAACAGACTGATAGTTCTGAAAGATGATGGTATTGATTGTCACAAAGGTATTTGATGGATTATGAATTTGGAAATTGTTTGGTATTTCTTTTTCGTTTTTTTTAATGAACTGTTCTGATTTACAGTTCTTTTTGTAGTAATAAGTGTGGGAAGACATAGATTATGGTGGTCTGATTCATGTCACTGGATTTTATTGATGAATACCTACTGGAACAATGAGATCATGAATTGCATCTTAAATTAAAGGTATCGTTATTACACACTTTCTCTCTCTCACCTACACACACATATACACACACACACACACATGCACACACACAGGCACACACACACACACACACACACATGCACACACACAAGCACACACACACACACACACACACACACGCAGACACACAGGTTTTCAGCATATTATTATGTAGATGGTTGTCGAGAATACTAAAGGCATTATCACATGTAGATGTTCATTTTAGACTAGATTGTGGCTAAAGTGCAAAGCGTCTCTACTTAGTGGGGAATTCCTTGGCACATAATATGGTTGTGGTCTAATAGTATATATTGGTCTTGACATTGAATTCAATTAAATATGAAAACATTGATAGCTGATGAGATACAAGAATGAGTAAGTAGCTGATTGAATATAGAAGTTATTTGCAGACAAATTAAGTGCATATATTTTCAGGTAACATTTAGTCTGCGATAGATCAACTGTGATAATTTGCATGTATTTAATTGCATTTGTTAGAGAGAAAAATACACTGGAAACATTAATACTTGCAGAATTCTGTGCTTGAAGATGTTGATTGGCTATTTGAGATGCACATCCATGATGTCAAAGAGATCCAACTTTTGTTGATTGCAGGTTCTGGTGAACAGCTATCTTTGAATCCTTACCTTGAAGATGTGAACCCAGAACAATTTCTGTCACGGACAAGGAACCCATTATCCCTGTCCATGCTGTGTGGAAACCCAGAGAACATTGACGGGAGTTCTTTGATCCAACTCGGCTTTCCTTGTGAACTGTGCGGAAAACAATTCTCTCAGTCGCGATTTCTGAAGAGGCATTTTGAAGCAGTCCATGACAATGTAACCTACCCATGTGTTTGTGGGCGGTCATACAAGTACATCAGTGCCTTACAAAGACATCAAAAAGCCTGTTTGGTGTATTCTTTGAATGGGAACTAGTGTGCGACTGCTGTTTCTTGATATTGAAAGATGAGGCAGTTCATGAACGTGATGTGGAAGATCTTGTGTAATTTTGTGGTTCCTAGGGCACAGATGAGTTTTTGGCTCATTGGACATAGACAGCCATCTTGTACAGATTCATAATATTAGATACAGGTTTTGGATTACAGATTTTTTACTTTTTCTATCTTATTTTGTCTACTATTATGTTGAATATGTATGGGTCTGCTCAACATGTCAGTTGCTACCTTTGCTAAAAATATGACTGATTTGAATGATAAGTGCACATGTAGATGGTTTTAAGAAATATTCTCAAAGATATTGTATTGCTATTATGTAAAATTGGTCATTGGGATTTAACATTCCTTCATGTTACATGTTGCAATGGGGCCAATCCTGTATGGATGATTGTTATCACATATCTACAAGCACATTGGCATGCTATTTGTCTTGTAATCACTATTTGTCTGAATATTTGTACACAGAGCAAATTGGATGTTTATCAACCCTTGTGTAATGTGTTGGGATTGGAATAGAGACTGCAGATGGAAGTCAATAATAAACTGTTTTCATTTTTACTATTATTTTTCTTTTCTGTGGACTGGTTCCTGGTGATTTACTTTTCACATGGAAAGACTTTGACGATATCTTGATACCTTTTTGTAAAGAATAATTTATGGGCAAGTTCAGTCCCTTCCACATAACAATTCATCTGAGGATCTTACTATTTCCTCTGTTTAATAAAAGTGAGAATTGGAATAACAAGCCATAGTCAGATAATGGTATTTGATGACATTCAATTTCCAAAATTGAAATCCTTTCAAATACTGCTCTCTGATTATGATCATTTCTCAATATCTATTAAAAGCGGTTGTTTGTTCCTTTCAGATTTCAAAGATTCAGTTGGCCACAGGCAACACACATGGGAAGATTATACGAGTTGTGATCAGTTTGCAAACACTGCAATGGGTTCTCATGATCTTCTACAATACAGAATTTCCCACAGATCACGATCTTCTGATAGGACAATAAATGCGAAAGTAAAAGGATTTTATCCTTGTCAGATTTGTGGCAAAGTTTTCAAGGATGCATCTTCAAGATGCAACCACAAGGAAGCTGAGCATAACAAGAATAAGTTTATGTGCATCTGTGGAAGGGAATATAAGTACAGAACTGGACTAAGATTGCATAAGAAGAGCTGTTCTTGGATTCAGACTTCCCAATGATGTCGGACTAACCATAGTCTTAGAGAGAGAAAGTAAACAATTTAAATATACATTGCATCGATTGGTATTATTTTGATATGAAATGAGCTGCTGAAACGCTTTATGACCTAGACATGCTTAACTGAGCTAGGGGGATATTTCGAATAGAAGTACAATGCCCCCTCGATATAACACAGTCCGATGCACCATGGATTCAGATATAAGGCTGGGTCAGATGTGGATCCCATTTTTATTTTCGTTATTTATCTGTAATATAAGACC